>APFE030842965.1:5012-30400 GCA_000404065.3 Pinus taeda | reverse complement strand
ATGCCATCCATCTCCATCTCAAACTCACACCTCCACTCATCTACCCGTACCATTTCCAAAAACCTGCAATGGAGCAGCTCAACCCAATTGCAAATATGAGGCACAACATGTGCAAATGATTCCTCGTGAGCTCAATGATGTTCACCAAAGCTCAGGAAAAGCATTGAAAAAAAGAGATCATTTTGAAAGCATTGAAGGATCACATCCAGCAAAAAAAGCTTCAAAAGAGGAGATCAAAGAACCATGGGCTGCACTTGATGAAGAAAAGAGATCTAAATAAGAGATTGAGAGAGATCCCTCATGGTTACCATCAAATCTGCCATGTACTCAAGAGGAAGGTCAACAAAAAGAGGAAGATCAGAAGGTCATGATAGAAGGTGACATGAAGAATGATCTAGATCAGCAAAAGAACCAAGGATATCAAAGTTATATTGAGATATGGTTTCAGAAGGTCACTAAGTTGCAGCTGTACTCTCCTCCTCAGCTATGTTTTGTACTTTCAAAGTCAGATCATTTTGTCTCTAAAAGTTGGATAGTTGTCAAAGCATGCATTCCGAGCCTTTATATCATCTTGTCTCTAATCTTGATGTGCACATGGCTCCATTGGAAGTATTCTTATACTTGAAAGTGATTTCGTTTTTCAAGTAGGGTAGGGTAAAAAAAAATTGAAAAAATGAAAAATAAGAGAAAAAAATAAAAATCTCAAGTGAAAACCTCCTTTGAGGAGCCTCAAATTGGTTCACTAATTGAAAACCTCCATAAGGCAGTCAATGGGCTGGGAAAAAAACATCCTATGTGAAAACCTCCTTTGAGATGCCTAGGCAGAGCTACTAGTTGAAAACCTCATTTAGCGACTAGTAGGCCTAGAAAAAATAACAAACAAAAAAAATTCTCCATGTATCTCTTTGATGTTTTTAGGTTCTCTCCAACATCTACAAAGAACAAAAACAAGTTACCACCAAAGAAATAAAAAATAGGTCAAACCTAATCAAAATAAGTCAAATTTTGACTTCCCCCTCCTTTTCTCAAATGTTCCAACAAGGCCAAGGCTATGCCAATCCATCACCCTCATCTATTTCCACCATCCACCCATCATTCTCAAGCTTTTCCCATTCAGTTTGTTTGTTTTCCTAAAAAACTACACGAAGGTTCTCTTTACTACAAGAAAGAAAAATACATAGAGAAGAATTTTATTTTTGCCATAACTTGAAAACCATGCATCCATTTAAAAAACAATTTCATGGGGAAATGCATATGTATGATGGTAACATGCCCAAGAAATTTCAGCAAATTCCAATGCACGGTTTCTAAGAAATCGACCTCCATCACCTTCAACAATTTTTATTTTTTCTCGAGATCTGGGCATCCATTGACCAAATTTTTTTTATGGGGAGGTGCATAATAATCATGGAAACATGCTCAGAAAGTTTCAGGTCAATCCATTCTACTGTTTTGGAGATATGGACAAAACAAGTCTGCTACAAGAGGTTGTCCTGAATTACTACAATAGTTTCCTATAGTACTACAAGAGTTTCTTGTAGTACTACGGGAAGTTCTAAAAATATACAAGAAAGATAGTATGATGGAAAAATTATGATGCAAGCCTGTTTTGGGATAGGAAAAAAGAGCATTGACTTCACTGCATCTCAGTCAACACCCACCATGACCATGTCACTCTATGGCCACACCTTCCACTCATTCCAATACCTATTTACCCTCCAACAGAGAAAGGACATAAACATTCAAAAAAAGGTAGCTATAGTAGCCTACTTGGAAATAACAGTAGACTCCAAGCCTAACCTTCAACACCATGATTGAAAGAGGAGAAGCATAACTATAGGCACAATGAAACTCCTCCAGAGCTCAATAGAAACAAAGGAAGTCATCACCTGCACATCAACAAGAACACAACCCATCAGCAAAATAAGATCAACAAAAAGGTAAAAGACAGTAAATAATATGTACCTAAGTCATGAGAAGCACAACAAAATCAACTCAGCAGCAACATGCATGTTTCTCCAACAACCATCAGGTAGTTACAAGTATGCAATATTCTTGAACTCTTCTCTTGATCATATTATAGTTTGTTGTCAATGAATGAGAGATGAGATTTTACAAGCTAAGGATGGGTTAACAGTCTCATCTGCCTTCAACGAGTTAATTTCAACTCACTCCTTCACTCATGCAATGTTGAAAAGTCAAATTATGAAGGGTGATGATTTCAAGGAACAAGGAACCCAATTAAACGAAGAAATTTTTGCAAAGGTCAAGTCACCACAACACTCCAAGCACTCCATCCACTTCTTATTGACTATCTATCCATAATTCATCCATCTCATTTCATAATTTCAAGAACAAACCCTATCTCACCCTAGAAATTTTTTGAAAATATAAACAGTGCATCCTCTCCATTTTCACAAACCTACTTTCTCATCACTCCCATACAATTAGAAGACTCTGAAGGAAGAAGGAATGACTACAACAAGAAGGCAGAATGTTGCTACAAGAATGAAGAAAGAAAATATTGTGCTAAAACCCAAAATGAAAGTGCCTAAGAGAGACCTAATCAAAACAGAGAACTCCAAGGACATTAGGCAACCATCTAGGCCACAAGAGAGAAGAAGAAAGCAACAAAAGGAAATGAGGCATCTACCATCAAAACAGAACTCAAACTATTGTGATGAAAAGAGACATTACAAGAGTTCTCTAATCTCTTTCTAACTTTTTTCCAAGGCCTAAAAGATGTTACAGAAATGAGATAAAGGCATGGGGGTCAAGTTGAGGGCCTTTCCTAGGCTCAGACTATCATTTATGGCCAAAAAGGGTTTCTTGTAGTTTTAACAAGGTTTCTTGTAGGTTTCCTGTAGTTTTGATAGGAATTACTAGTGGATGTCCTAGTTCTCATCTAAAAACGTTTTGAAAGTTTTGAGAGGTTTCTAAATCTTGGAACAAGGTAGCAGAAGGTTGATAAGGATGTGGAAGACCTTGCCAAACTAGAAAATATTCAAGAACCATCTTGAATAACGGGAAAAAGGAAAACTAATGGTCTCAAGAAACAAGGATTTTTTTATGCACAAATATGGTTTTTGGCTTTTCCTTGTAGAACTTACAGCCAAGATACTTAATGCACAAGAGAGAGGCCACCAAGGCCATGAATGAGGCACAATGATGTCACTAAGTTGCTTAGTGGATGAGCAACACTTTCAGCAGGGGGGTACGATGGGTCTCTAAATTAGACATAAATTAAGGCTCATGTCTCTAAATTAAACATAAACTAAGGCCTATGACCATCCTTCAGCACATTAAACTTCTATTTTTGCATTAGATAATATATTTTTAACGTTAATATATTCATTATGAAGGTTTATGAATAATTTCATATTTGTGCTTAATGTTATTTATTTTTATGGAATATTATGAGAATATTGGGCATACTATGAAGATTTGAAGAAGGAGATGATTTAGGGACTTTGTCTCGACTAAAGGAGAATCACTATCAAATAATAAATCAACAAGATATTATGGAATTGTGACAGATTGTGGAACTCCAATAATTGAGAAAATCTAGGAATGTGTTCCCTACCATTTAATGTAGATTCCTAGTATTGGGAACCCGATCCACTAACCAAGGGATTTTGGTGGGGAAATATTCCTCCATTCATGGGGAATGATTCCTAATCATTTGTATAAGTACCAAGTTGAATTTGCCTCTAAGGAGAGATTTTCATTAGCATTCTTGTGGAGAGAACTCATATTTTTGCAGCTCCATTGTATTTTCTTGCAGGAATGTAATTGTATTGATGATAATAATCAAGATTGGTGTCGTGTCCAGCTTCCAAATCTTGTTCTCCTCCATAGATATCTGATTTTCATTGGGCTTGGCCATATGAGGAGCCTCATATCCCTTTTGTATCATTTTCTTTCCTTCTTTTCACTTCTTATTCACATGCATCTCCTGTTTTTATTTATTTCTATTTCTACATTTAGTATTAATGGTTTCTTGTTGTAGGATTGGGTTAAATGGTTGATTTAAGCTATTTTCCAAGATCACAAGCATCATTTCATCCTTAGAAAATCATAGTAATCATTGAGCTACTTGGATTAGTCTTTTTATTCCCAAATCTAGATTTCTGGAGCTCCTTTGTGGCAACTAGCAGTAAATTTCTTCTATTTTTTAGAGCATGCTAACGAGCTTCAATCAAGTTGATTCCACTTCTATTAGATCACAAAAATATTCAATTTCATAAAAAAAATTACCCCATTGCATTTGCACTTGATTAGGTTAATCATTTGATGGATTTACTAGCTCACTAGTTCTCAAATTTCTAGTTTTTAGACTAGTAATTTTTTGCTATTTCTTAGCATGGGTTAACAAAGGTCTTTTTGAGTGATTCCTCTTGGAATGGAGACCTAAGACATCCTAGTCAATAAAAAAATTTGTCCCATCCAATTTCAATTTGATTTTATTGGTAATTCGATGAATTATAATTTTGTATAGTAAATTTGTAACATCCTATAGTAAAACAGGGGATCCTATAGGAGAACTAGTACATCTTGTAGGAAATCTTGTAGCGGCCTATTTTGAGGTCGAATTGAGAAGAATCATCATTGAAGCTGAGATTAGGCCTATACATTACCTCCATGCCATCAATACCATCTTAGCCCTCTTCCTCCATACCTGTCTCCCCTGCCAAAGAACAAGTGAGGATTAGCGTTTGCATTTATAAAACAAAAAAAATTAAAAAAATGAGTTCTTTTATATTCACACATACACATAACAGTTAATACTCCCTAGATCATACTCCATGCTTAGTTATTTTAAATCATAACATGTGATAAAAGGGTTAAGTTAGGTTTCTTTTACATTTAGTTCATGATCTTTATGCAATTAGAATAGGTTTCTTTCCTTGTACTTTATTTCTTGCAATAGGTTAAGGTCTCCATTTTGAGAATTTCATTTTTTGCAGTTAGTTTAGGGTTTGATTTCAGTACATGCAATCCATTACATCATGACATCAAAGGACTGACACATTGTATGTTTCACATATAGTGTTAATACCTCTTAAGTTTGTACGAACCCCGGTTTGATAATTAAAAGTTGGTAGCATTAGGAGTTGCAACATTTCTTCTGCAATATCGAGGCTCATCAGTGGGATTATTGCAAACTCTCTTCTCCTTGACTCTTCTAATTTATGCTTGGACATATGAACTCTCAACAACAATAGTGATAAATTTATAACTTCTTCAATAATCCTTCTATTGTGATGATTCTCTACATGAATCTTGCAGATACCATGGAATAAGAGTTTTTGCATCACTGTAATCATTATTTTATGGCTTCCTCAATAATATTTCTACTATTATGATTCTCGACATAAATCATGCAGCTATCATAGGAATCATCCTAATACATTCATTTTCTGTAGCACAGATTCTTGTCAGGTTGTTTGACATCAGTGCCAACATACATGCCAATACTAACACAACCACCACCAATTGTCCAACAATATCCCCCTTTTGCATTAATGGAAACACCACAAGCCCCCCCTCAAGTAAGGCATGGTCTACTCTAATGTCAGTCTTCTCCCCCTTTAACCTTAGTGGCAAAGAATACTTCTAGAACACTCCCCCTAAACCATTGCAACCTACTCTCCCATCAGTTCCACATGATGAGTAGCTACTACACCCACCAAAATGAAGTCATTTGGAGGGAGGAGTCAAAACTCCTATTTGTTATCTAAGATATTCAAATGGTTCTCTTTCCAGTGGCTTGGTAAAGGTATCTGTCAGTTGTTTTTTAATGGTTTCACATTCAAGTTTTATAGTGTTGGTTGCAACATGTTCCCTCAAGAAATGGAACTTGATATGATATGCTTAGTTTTTGAATGCATGGCTATATTATTGGAGATTTTGATCGAACTTGTGTTTTCACACATTATTGAAATGGGATCAGTTAGCTCTACCTGTATATATTTCAAAGTTTTCTTCATCCATAGAATTTGCATATCGAAGGTAGTGACAGAAAAATACTTTGTTTCAGTAGTCGACAGAGAAATGGAGGCATATTTCATGCTGACCCATGATAGCAAAAAAAATCCCAAGAAGAAATTTGCACCAGAAGTACTCTTCTTGTCATCAAGGCTTCCAGCTCAATCTCTGTTGGGTGTATTATATTCTTTCCATGACTAACCCCACGTGCTTAGGTGGGCAAACCTACCTATGGTTTTGTGCATGGGATTTTCACATGTTTTTGGGCATGATGGTTTTATGCCCATGGTATCTTGTAGATCTGGTCAAGGGAACTATGGTTATGCTCTAATCCAGGGTTAATGGATTAGGGTTTATGGATGCTTTGGCATGTATATATATGTATTGTAACATTGAAAGGAATATAATGAAAAATCAATCTAATAGTCTCAGTTTTGGGATCCACGAGAAGATATTTGTGTATATATAGTTTATGTTTTATGTTCTTGCCATTGTTTATGTTTTGTTTTTTAGAATTCATTTGTAGGTCATTTTTGTAGAGGGTTCAAACATACATCTAGTATCAAAGTTGTTTCGGCTTCAAGCGGATTCCTTTATAGTTGAGGGGATTTTCTCGGGCTTGGGGTACACCCTATTCAGTGGGAAATCTATGGGATTGATTCTTGTGGTAAAAGAATATAGCGAGTAGTGGAACGATAGAGATCGAGAAATTTAATGGTTAGAGTTTTGAGTTGTGGAAACTCAAGATAGAGGATTTGTTGGTGGATAAAGATCAGTGGATCATGGTAGATCTAGGTACTAAACCAACGGAATTGTTCGATGAAGACTGGAATAAGTTGGATCATCAAGCAAAGAGCACAATACATTTGTCTATCTCAGATTCAGTATTGTTCAGTGTATCAGGGGAAACTTTGGAGAAGGATTTGTGGGACAAGTTAAGGACTTTGTAACAATCTAAGTCTTTGGTGAACAAATTGTTCCTATGGAAAAGGTCGTATAGCCTAAGGATGAAGGATGGAGACTCGATGATAAAGCATCTGAATGCCTTTAATATTGTGGTAATTCAATTGTTATTTGTTGATATTAAAAATTTGGATGAAGATAAGTGCATTAATTTGTTGTGTTCTCTACCAGATTTGTGGGATAGTCTAGTTGTTGCAATAGGTAGCAATAAAACTACCTTGTAGATTGATGAAATAGTCTCATCCTTGCTATTGAAGGAGATGAGATGAAAAAAATGGAGGGCCAGAATGGTTATGCTTTGTTTGTATGAGGATAGTCCTAGAATAGAAACAAAAATAAGTCCTCGAGTGGGAAATCTAAATCTAGAGGTAGATCTAAATCTCCAAGAAAACATAAAAAGGTGTGTTGGAAATGCGGAAAGGAAGGGAACTTCAAAAAGGGACTGTAGATCTAAATCTCCTAAGAAAGGAAAGGGATTTTATGATGCTCCTTCTATAGAGGTGAAAACCAACTCAGATGAAGGTGGGTATGTGTACTTGGCTTCTTCTTCAAGCACACATGTAGATCATGAGGCGTGGTTGATTGACTCAAGTGCATCCTTCATTTCACTCCCCATAGGGAGTGGTTCTACGAGTATGAGAATATGATGGTGATGATTTGTTCTTCGAGAATGATAGGAAGGCTAGAATTATCGATCGTGGGAAATTAAAGTTGAAGTTGGAAGGTGGAAGGATTAGAACACTTCCTCGTGTTTTGCATATTCTTGCATTGGCTAGAAATTTGATTTCTATAAGCAAGTTAGATGATGCAGGTGTAAAAATAGTGTTTGAGAAAGATACATGAAAGATGGTCGAGGGAGCATTGGTATTGATGTGGGGAGCTCAGATTGGAACTCCATACAATCTTTTAGGTAGCATTTTTATTGATGGGTGCAACAGTTTTGTGGTTCCTGAAAATGGAACAGAAAACCTTGTGGTCTCTGGAGAAAAGACCATGCTTGGCATCAAAGGCTTGGACATATTGAACAGAAGGGCCTCCGAATATTTCATGGTAACGGTATGGAAGAAGGTATGTCTAATTGCTCTTTGGATTTCGATTTCAGTGAACATTGTGTATATGGGAAGAAACATCGGGTGATTTTCCCCTCTGGTGCTAAGAGGGCAAAAGCAATATTAGAGCTTGTGCATAGTGATGTGTTTGGACCTGTGTCAGTTCCATCATTGGGTAAGCCTATGTACTATGTATCATTTAAAGATGACTTATCAAGGAATACATGGATATATTTCCTCAAGAAAAAATCTAAAGTCTTTGGCAGGTTTAAAGAATTTAAGGCTTTAGTGGAAAATCAAAGAGAGAAGAATATAAAGGTGTTGAGGACAGGTAATGGTGGAGAGTTCTACAAGAAGGAATTTGAAGAGTTCTATAAGAAGTGTGGTGTATCACGGTAGAAGAATACTCCATACACACCTGATAAAAACAAAGTTGCAGAAAGAATGAAGACAACATTGATGGAAAAGGCAAGAAGCATGATCAGTGGTGTCGGGTTAGGACAGGAATTCTGGGTAGTGGCAATGGAGACTGCATGTTAGCTGGTCAACAGATCACCTTCATCAACATTGGAGGATAAGACTCCACAAGAGGTATGGACTAGTAATAGCCCCTCTCTTTCACATCTGAGGGTATTTGGTTGTGATGCATATGTACATGTTCCAAAGGAGAAAATAACCAAGTTGGATAGTAAATCTAAAAGGTGCATCTTTATTCGGTATAAGGATGGTTTAAAAGGTTATAAGATTTGGAACCCAGAAACAAGGAATTTTGTGTACAGTCAAGATGTGGTGTTTAAGGAGGTCAAAGATGTTATTAAACATGAAGTCCTACCAAAGGAACCTGAGAAGATAGATTTTGAGCTAAAGGAGGAAGAATGAGACTCTACGACAGAATAGGAATCAGAAGATGCAGAGCCACAAACTCTAGCTATGAGAAGATCAGTTCAAGATAGAAGGCAGCTAGAAAGTTACAGTCAATCTATTTTCTGGTCAAATTTTTCTTTATCTATTACTGATGATGATCCTAGAACTGTCAGGGAAGTAGTAAATTCAGAGGATGGAAAACTCTGGAAAGAGGCCTTGGTTGATGAAATGGCATCTTTGCACAAAAATGAGGCTTGGGGTCAAGTTGAGTTGTCAGCTGGAAGAAAAACCATTGGCAGAAAATGGGTGTTTAAGAAGAATATGAATGCAGCAGACAAGGTGGAGAAATATAAAGCTCGGTTATGAGAAAAAGATTATTCCCAGGTGTCGGGAATTGATTTTCGTGATATTTTTTCTCCTATTTCCAAGATAGCTTCAATTATATTACTTTTATATGTTGTTGTTGCTTTTGATTTTGAGGTAGAACAGATGGATGTGAAGATAACATTTCTTCCTGGGGATCTAGAAGAAGAGATCTACATGAAGCAACCTAAAGACTTTGTGGTGAAGGGTAAGAAAGAACTGGTATGCAAGTAAAAAATTATTTGTATGGGTTAAAACAATCACCAAGGATGTGGTATCAGAAATTTGATACATTTATATGGAAACTTGGTTTCACAAGAAGAAAAGTTGATCACTATGTGTATTTTAAATTATTAGTGACCATGCTATTTATTTAGTCTTTTACATGGATGATATGTTGATTGGAAATAACAAAGAAATTATCTAGGATTTGAAGACCCAATTGTCCTCCAAATTCGGCATGAAAGATATTGGTCCTACAAACTATATTTTGGGCATGGAAATTAAACGATATTGGGCAAAGATGAAGCTCTGGTTGAACCAGAGGAAGTATGTCGAGATAATATTGCAGAGGTTTAATATGTAGGATAGTAAACCAGTGAAGGTTCCTATTCATGTAGGTGTAAATTTATCTACTAAACAGTGTCCTAAGACACAAGAAGAGGAAGAGGACATGTCTCGTGTTCCATACTCAAGTGTAATCGGTAGCCTGATGTATGCAATGGTTTTTACTAGACCATACATTTCACATGCAGTGGGCGTATTGAGTAGGTTTATGTCAAAACCAAGGAAGGAACATTGGACAACAGTGAAGCGAGTTTTTAGTTATTTGCATGGCACTAGTGATTATGGCCTATGCTACCAAGGAAGTCCATGATTGGACAAAGTTTTTTACATGCATGGCTTTGTTGATGCAGACTGGGTTGTAGATATGGATCAAAGAAGATATACAAGTGGGTATGTTTTTAAGCTATTTGGAGATGAAGTCAGTTGGATGAACAAGAGACAGTTTGTAGCAGCACTTTCAATTATAGAGGTAGAATACATGGTAGCCACTCATGAAAGAAAGGAAGTAGTTTGGTTGCATAGATTGTGTTCAAGTATGGGGTTGGTACAACGAGCTATAAGGATAGACTATGACAGAAAAAGTGCAATTTTCTTGCAAAAGAACCATTCTTATCATTCAAAGACAAAGCGCATTGTTGTTCAGCATCACTTTGTAAAGGATATGGTTGAATACAAAAAGGTGTTGCTAGTAAAGGTGGACACTTTGAAGAATACTACAAATGCATTGACGAAGTATGTGAGTACTGAGAACTTTTCTTGGTGTAGAGAAACAATGGTTGTTGCAGGGCTAGACCAACGACTAAGCTCTCTTGTGACCCCCTATATGGAAAATAAAACAACAAGTGGGAGAATATTGGGTGTGTATTATATTCTTTCCATGACTAGGCCCACATGCTTAGGTGGGCGGACCTACCTATGGTTTTGTGCATAGGTTTTGCACATTATTTTGGGCATGATGGTTTTCTACCCATGGTATCTTGTAGATACAGTCAAGGGAACTATGGTTATGTTCTAATCTAGGGTTAATGGATTGGGATCTATGGATGCTTTGGCATGTATATATTTAGCATGTATATATATATATATGTGTGTGTGTATATATATGTGTGTGTGTGTGTGTGTGTGTGTGTGTGTGTGTGTGTGTGTGTGTGTGTGTGTGTATTGTATCATTGAAAGGAATAAAATGAAAAATCAATCTGGTAGTATCGGTTTTTGGATCTAAGGGAAAATATTTGTGTATATAAATTTTATGTTTTATACTCTTGCCATCTTTTATTTTATGTTTTTTACAATTCATTTGTAGGTAATTTTTATACAGGGTTAAAACCTATAGTTTGCATCTATGTAGGCCTTCATATTGAATTCTTCGCTCTTCACATACCACAGTCCATACTTTCTTTTTCCTTGAAGATATTTGAAAATCCTTTTGATAACAACAACATGACTCTCACGTGGGAATTCTTGAAATCTTGCCACAATCCATACTGCTTGCATCATGTTTGGCCTTGTAGTTGTCAGATACATTAATCTTGGCATATCATTGACATGTATTCCATATGATTTTCTAGCGATGTTCCATCTTCTTTGCACAACTTTCAACCTTTAGTCATGGTTGTGCTAACTGGTTTGCAATCTTCCAACCCAAATTTCTTCAAAGTTTCCTTGAGATATTTGGATTTGGATATAAACACTCCTTGTGGAGACTGAGTAATTTGTAGACCTAGGAAGTAGGATAGTTATCTGATCATAAGCATTTCAAAGTATGTTTGTGTACATTTTGTAAAATGATGCCCCAATTGTTCCATATCGCTGCCAAATATTATGTCATCCACATACACCACTACTATTAGTAGATGATCACCTCGAGTCTTTACATAAAGGTTATTGTCAATTGTGCATTTCTTAAACCCTTGTTGCTAAAGGTACTTATCCAACCTTTCATACCAAGCTCTCATAGCCTATTTTAATCCATACAAGGCCTTATTCAATTTGCATACAAAGCCTTCATCAGAGGTGAGAAGAAACCCTTCTAGCTACTTAATGTAAACTTCTTCTAAATCTCCATTGAGAAATTCATACTTCACATCCATCTAATATACCTTGATATTCTTATGGATAAAAAGAGCAAGAAAGATCCTAATAGCTTCTAGTCGAGCTAATGGTTCAAAGATTTCTTTGAAATCTACCCCTTCTATTTGGGCATATCCTTTGCAAACCAAATGAGCTTTGCTCTTGATTACTTGACCTTGTTCATTCAATTTGTTCTAGAAAACCCATTTGGTTCCAATAACTTTTTTCTCTCTCGGCCTTGGAACAAACTCCCAAGTGTCATTCTTTTCAATCTAATCGAGTTCTACATTCATAGCTTTCACTTAGAACTTGTCTTTACTTCCTTGACAGAGGCTCTTGGGTTTTATTTGTGATAATAGAGACAGGTTTTCATAACTTGAATACCCAACAAGTTTCCTTCTAGTTTGGACACCATGTCTTTGATCTCCAAGAATTTGACTCTCAGGATGTTCCTTCTATACATACCTAGAGGGTTTCTTTGGCCTTGAAGTCGCACCTGTTGTTGAGCTGATTTAGTCACTGTAAATATGATTTAATCACAACCATTAATTGTCAACCTAGGGTAGGTCTATTTATTTCAAAGGAGTATGCATTGTTTGTGTCAATACACTTTAGCCAAGATTAAAATTAAAAGGAAAAATGATGTCACTAAATTTAATTGTAGAAATTAAAACTCATGCAGAAATCAAAAACATTCTACAGAAATGAATCCGCACTTCATGTTATCAAAGGAAAGGCATGCCACACACCACACCAACCCAATCCTGTGTGACAGCATATCATAAATTTGGAAATAGAAATAAACCCATTTTTCAAATTACACATCAACAATAATAATTTCACACTTATAGAAAGGAACAATAATTGATATACCACTATGCTACTATTGCTACTACAATCCCTGCTAATGAGGAGGGCCCTTCCTCCCTAGAAAGACACAGGGATGAATTACAAATTAATAAAACTTCAACACCACAGCTGTGAAAGCATCAAAAATGCTACTCTTTGTATTAAGAAATGATTATGAATTACAAGATCATAATAATGATACGTGTCCTCTGTTACATGGAATTGAGTTCTCTTTATAAGATTGACATGTCCAAAATAAGAAAAAGATCAGTTATGAGAATCTCACAATTCTCATGTTGATCAATATCAAGAGAAAATAGAAATCATTACAACAAGTTCTCAATGCAAGGCTTATTATTGTTACATAATTCTTAAAAATCACAATTGTCTTGATCCTCTAGCTGGTTATGGATAGTACAATCTTCGCGACAGCTATCCTGTGGAATAGTACCCACAATCCTTAGATAGTTGCAAAGTAGCCAATGTTTGCAGTGTAACAACAATGCTTAAGGTGTAACAATAATGCCTAAGGTGTAACAGCAGTTTGAAGTGTAACAACAGTGTTTGAGGTGTAACAACAAGTACTCATAATCTGTTGTTCATCCTTTAGCTATGGGCTTGGAAGCAACACCTGAAAGAAATAGAACCATAGAGACCTTTTTCCATAATTTCCTTGGTTAGCCATCAAAAAGGATATCACCTCATTCATATCTAACAAAAAAGGCAAAATAATATGTCATAACAAAAATGAATTCTTACAACCAAGAAAAAGGTAATTGTGATGTAAATTCCATGGGTTCAAAGGTGAAATGGTCAAGGATAGGGGGAAAAAGGTATCCGAAATATGCACAAATCCTGCACCCAACATCTCCCCCAAGCTGAAGCAATTGCATGTCCTCATGCGAAATACTTCAGAGCCTAATGTTATGCTTCATATGCAATTATGTCAAATTATAAGCATTAACAATATCCTCCTCAACAACCCTGTAACCTTGTCTAGCCGTCAACTGATGTGGCCAAGGTTCCTCCTCGTAATCACAAATTTGATACTAAGGCTAGTATTCCTCCACTAGTAACCAAATTAGAGGATATTTGAATCTGAGTCATATCCAAAAGGTGTCTAATAAGTCTACAATCCAGGCATATTCTAAGACCCATGAAATAGCAACCAAAAATTTTTAAAAACAAAATGGCTCGCTCTCCTTTAATCCTACACTACTAACCTTTGTGCGCTTGTAGCACCCTATTAGTGCACGACTCTTCATATGCACAAAAAGTTTGAGGTGGATCTTCACAATCCTCCTCCTGTAGATGGTTTACTGCTTCTTGATCCATGTGGATATTGGTGGCCACCCACCAAGTCCACTTGGACTCCCACCATTGTTTTTTTCAACTTTTCAGTTTCCTTAATTGTAGCACAGTTTACTATTTTTGGCAGTTTTTCGGGTCCTGAACTTTCGGAGCCATTTTGAGGCCATAAACGATGTTTTTTGGGAAAACTAGGAGCAAAATGGGTCCATGGACCTATGTTACTCTTCCCAAAGTTGTAGTTATTGGATAGATCTTTCTAACGAGATATTGTGCACGTCAAACAGATATTGTATGCCAACATTACGACCCTGGGAAGTTGATAAACCAATTTACCCAAATGGGGCCCACAGTTTAGTGTTTCATCTTCTAGGGTTAGGTTTTTGGATGTTTAGGGTTTTCCATTGTTTCTCAACAATAAATAGGCCTTTGATCCTCATTGTAACACAGTTTAGAGGGAGGTAGCCGCCACATCTCTTCTCGAAGATAAGCTACCATCGCCCTAGCTAGTTTATTTCCATTTCTATTTGTAAGCATATTTTAGTATTTTACAGTAATGAAATGAAGTATTATTTCTATTACATCTCTATATGTATGGTTATATCTATAATTTGTTGCATTCATGTTTAAATCTGGATCACTCCATGACATCCAAAACACTAAAAACATTCCTAAAGAGGCGTCTCAGTTCTACAGCCATAACTGGTTCAGCCTAGATAATCGGTGTTGCCTTTTCTTCATTCATGTATAGTGATTTCATAGCCATATGCCAATCTATATTATTTTTCATGAAGGAAATGGTGAACAACTACAAATCACCCATGTAAGAAGGAATGTTCACAACCATGTATGTGCTGACATGTTCACAAATCATGTTATGAAGAAAAAGATGCCAAAGCAAGCTTTGATCCTAAAAATTACAAGCACAAAAAACATCCAAAAAATTTTGGGTAGAATTACCCAAATAAGGTCTATTTTCATAGAGAACATTCAACTGAAACAATAAAAATCATTCCCACAAAAAAATTGGGTAGGTCAAAGAGGGTCTTCTACACCCTAACAGATTTAGGGTGAGTTCATACATCTTCTTTTTGTCATTTGTTAGATCTCAAACCTAATCCTGTAAAAGTTGCAACTTCTCTTCTTTCTTCTTCATAGTTGCCTCTTTCCCTTGCCTTTCCTATTTTTCTACCAAATCCTTCTCATTCCATTTCTCCTTGAGCAAGTTTATAACTTTTTGGTGTGTCGCCAGCAAGATCACTCCATCCTACAATAGGAGTGCCTGTCATTTCCATTTCTGCAATTTAGATATCAATAGAATTTTCTCATAATACCATCCTAATTCAGGACCTTATGTTCCTCTACATGCACTATCACTTAGGGGTGTAAAAGCATCCTAAGGATTGAGCTACTACATCTTAGTTGTTGGTTCTTGTGTGACATCAACGTAATCAATGGGTTCTTGTGTAGAAGTCTCTTCTTTTTGCTCCTAATTAGATTCTCCCTCTACTTTTGGTTCTTGTGTAACAGCAGCATCTTTAGTAGGTTCTTATGTATCATCTCTCGGGTCACCACCCATGGAATGCTCTATTTCAACTGTTGGTTCTTGTGTATTAGCAGCATCGTCAACGGGTTCTTGTTTAGCAATTTCCCAGGGATCGGTTTGAGTCTCCATCGAGGTGGTGCTTGCAATGCAAACTTTATATATGGTTTCTGCTAGGTTTATGGTGCATGCCACACACATAGGACCTTGTGAAGAATCCACCCTCATTTTGTCCACTTCTTCTGCCAAGGTATCTAGGCCTTAAACCATTGTTTCTACTTCATTTCCTTCTAATTGCTTCTTTGATTTTTCATTTTCCTCTTGTAAGATTTTGATTTTAAGCAGCAAAGACTAAGTCTCATTCTTACCCAGTAGAGGGTCTACTTATGGATGGAGTTTTTCCTCCTCTTTCTACTTCCCTGTGTCCTTGCTTTGTCCTTTGCTGGATGAATGTGAAGGTTCCAGCTGCGAACTAAATTTTACTCTTTTCTTCTATATGTTGTCACCTATCAACTTCTTTAATGACCTTTTATTGACCCTTCCCTCTAAAGATTGGCCTTTTTTAGTCTCCTCTGCTTCCTTTGGGGCATCAAGGATTCAGTTCACCTCTTGTGGGAGGTCCTTATCTTTCTACTCATGAATTCTTCCTAGCTTTTGCCTTGTTGTTCCAAAGTGTCCAGTATAATCAATTTAATCAAAACATGGTTGGTGACACAAGTCTCTAGGTGCGCAGTAGTTTTTGCAGTCTTCAACATGTGTCTGATGTTCTCTAACAAAAAATATGGAATGTTAACCAATGGCCTGTGCCACAGGTGGTTCAGTAGTGCAAAATGGTAGTTGAAGACAATCATTTCTCTTCCTTCATAGGTGATATACTTGATAATGTACAGGGAAACTTCTCCTTGTGGCTGAGGGAGTGACAATGTGTCAATTCCCCTACCCTTCTTCTCCAATTGTTCCTCTTCTTGAAGGAATTCAACCTTCAAAGAAGGGTCATTGGTTTTCCTACCACACCATCATTTCCCCATAGTCTGTAGTGTTGTTACATGGGTAATCACTTCTTATGTGACTTCAATCTTTAACCCTTAGACTCTCATCTGATCTCCATGTAGGTTTCTAGCGAATTCCATGGCCATCAATACCTCAAATCCTTTGAGTCGTTCGAAAAATTCGAACTAACCCACTTCCTTAAAGACCTCACATGCCTCAGGGAAATTCTCCAACGCTTTTATTGAAGTGGGTTCCTGTTGGACCACTGCTCCTCCCATATTCACCCCAGCACTTTTTACTCTACTCTATCTCTAAGGATTTTGGAATGAAGGTGCAATACTTGCTAAGGTTGATGTTAGGAAATAAAAGACAATTAAAACGAGGATTTCAAGTTAAGGAGGATAGTACTTCACATGGTATGGTTCCATTATTGTTCTGGATCATGGAGGTCTGGAATTAAATGCATTTCAATTCTTGGTATGATGAAAATAAAGGGGGTAATGATAACAAGGTTTTAATAATGATTACCAGTTTTAAATTTGAGATCATAGATTACGAAATGACTCTTCCTCTCCCCTGAGTTTAATACGACGTCTATCCTTAGCCATCTAAAGAGATTCCATATTTAATTGCCATAATTGTTTAATAGAGGATAGAAGTAATATACCTTTATGTGACGTACTTGGCATGATGTGGCAAAAAACTAGTGACAAAAATTGATCACGACAATGATGTGCTAGTTGTATGAGTTTCTCTCACAGCATAGCGCTAATAAATACTCTTATTTGCATATTGCAGCTAACGTGTGGCTGCT
This sequence comes from Pinus taeda, assembly GCA_000404065.3. NCBI lineage: Eukaryota > Viridiplantae > Streptophyta > Pinopsida > Pinales > Pinaceae > Pinus > Pinus taeda. The sequence goes on along the minus strand of APFE030842965.1, from coordinate 13,032 downwards.
CACAAGTTGATAGCTGCTACACATGTAACAGCAACTCGATTTCAACGTTATTTGTACAACTGTCTCTTATTTACATACTTCTTTTTAAAATAGTTACAATGAGAAGCTACAAACATATTCTAATAGCTTGTAATAGCATAAAAAGTAGAATATACATGAGTTACAAAATTTTGTTACAGAGAGAAAAGAAATGTGTAACATCCACCAACAGAAGCTAGTTTTCAGTTGTCACAATCGGTCTTCCTGCGCCTTAGAAGAGGTTTTCACAGTCAGATTTTTTTTATTTCTTTTTTCTGGGTGTAACAGTTGCCAACAAAAGTTGGTTTTCAGTTGTTACACTTATTGGAAAATTAAGAAATTGGTAGCATAGGGGAATTATCTCCTACCTTCATAATATGAAGGTCAGAATCCTTGACAATTTTGATGAATGATTCATTTGAAGCGGGTTTGTGGATATAGCTAAAGACGGTGCTCATTAGGAAACAATGGTGTCTAACCTATCAATGGTTACTAAATTTATAGTCCCATTGTCAAATACCGCATTAACTTAATAAGGACCTAGCCACCTAGTGTAGAGCTTCCCTTTAAAATCTTTAAATCTTGAATCATACAATAAAGCCCAATCTCCTTCTTTTTAATAAATTTATCATGCCACTTAGCTCTCTGCTGCTAGAAAATGTATGTTTTCTTAATAGTAGCTAACCATTTCTCAACTAGTTCATTAAGTTGATTCAATCACCATTTTTGTGTTGTTGCCATGTCTAGATTCACTTGGAGCATTGTTCTCAATGTCTTAATTTCAGTCTCTATAGGAAATAGAGGATTTTTACCATACACTAATTCGTATGGTGAGAATCTTGTATTGTTCCTCCATGTAGTCCGGTATGCCCACAACTCTTATAGAATTTTATCAGCCCAATTTCTTCGATCGCTACCTATGATCTTGGTAAGAATGCCCTCAATAACCTTGTTGGTGCTTTCCACTTGGCCATTCGCTTGCAGATGATAAGGCGAAGTGATTCTACAACAAATTTTATATTTTTCAACCAAGTTTGAGTCAAATGAAATGTGAACTGGGGGCCTCCATCTATCACTATTTATATGGGTACTACAAAGCAGAAAAAAATTTCTTCGAACAAGAAGTCTCAAACAGACTGCACTGTAGCTCTAGTAAATGCTTTCTCGTCGACCCATTTTGTGACATAGTTGGTGCAAACCAGAATGTAGGATTTCTACTGAGATGACGGGTTAATTAGTCCTACAAAATTTATAGCCCATTTCTCGAATCATTCTAAGACTATTTGTGGTCATAATGACATCTCATCTGATTGAAGTGATTCACACAATCTTTGGCAGCTATCACATCCTTTCACAAATTTCTTAGCATCCTGGAATATTGTGGGCCAATAGTATCCTATTGAGATCACCTTGTTTCCTATTTTCTTATATGCAAAGTGAACTCTACAAGGTTCCTCATGGAAAGCTTGAAGGATATCAAAAATTTCATCCTCCCTTACACATCTTCTGATCTGATGATCTTGCCTAGTGTGATAGAGATTCCTTCTATCCATGAGTATCTAACACTTTGTTGAACGATCCTTTTCTTTTCCCTGTAGGATAGGTGTTGGGGAATTTTTACTGCAGCAAGATAACTAGTTATGTTTGCATACCACAGTGAGTGAGCTAAAATAGCAAAAAGATATTCTTCAATAGGCACACTTTCACTACCAACATTTAGTCTAGAAAGAAAATCAGCTACCACATTATCCTTCCCAGGCTTTTCCAAGATAGTTATATCAAATTCTTGTAACAACAATAACCACCATGTAATCCTACCATTAGTGATTGGTTTTTTCATCAAAAAATGAATGGAAAATTGGTCCGTGTGTACAAACATTTGATATCTTTTATGTAGTTTCAAATTTTATTAATGGCATGCACTACTGCAAGGAATTCCTTCTCGGTCACCGTGTAATTAAGTTCAGTTGGAGTCAAGTTTTTACTTATAAAAATAAATTCCATATCATTTCTTGTCCTCTAGCTGGCCCAAAACAGCTCCCACAAAAGTATCAGATGCCTTCGTAGCTATGTGGAATGGCAGATTTCAGTTCAGGCCCCGCAAAACAGGAGCTACTGATACACATTATTTCAATTTTGCAAAGACCTGCTTGCATTTCCCTGTCCATACAAATTCTGCCTCTTTCATAAGTAAAGAAAATAAAGGAGATGCAATCCTTCAAAAAAATTCTATAAACCTCCTATAGTACCCTACATGACCCAAGAAACCACGTACCTCTTTTTGTGTCTTGGGAATTGGGATTTTCAATATTACCTCTATCTTAGCAGGGTCTAGTTTAATTTTGTCAGCTGAAATAAGATGTCCCAGCATGATCCCTTCATTCATCATCGTGTGATATTTTTCTATACTCAACAAAACATTAGTCTCCACACCTCGTTCTAATACTTTTTCCAAATTAACTAATGTTGTTTCGAAGGCATCCCTGTAGGGTGTGAAATCATCCATGAAAATTTCTAGACAGTGATTCAAAAGATCTGAGAAGATTCCCAATATCACCCTTTGGAATGTTGTTTGTGCATTACAGAGTCCAAAAGGAAGAACTCTGTAGGAAAATTTTCCCCAAGGGCAGGTAAAGGTCATCTTATCTTGGTCTTCCAAGGCAATCTGTATTTGGTTGTACCCACTAAACTCATCTAAAAATGAGAAAATTTTCTTCCCAAACAAGGTATCAAGGACCTAGTCTATAATGGCAAGGGGAAATAGTCCTTTTGGCTAGCCTTGTTAAGTTCTTTATAATCCACACACACCGTCCACCTGTCATTCTTTTTGGGGATAATGACAAGTGAAGATACCCATTGACTATTAGAAATGGGATAAATGAAGTTGGCATTTAGGATTTTCCACAATTTTTCTTTTACTACAACCTTTAATGAAGGGTTCATACGTCGTTGCGGTTGTCTCACTGGATTGCAATCGTCCTTCAAATAGATGTGGTGATTGTATAGGTTGGGATCGATGCCCTTCATATATGTATAATCCCATGCAAACAGCTTTTTGTACTTTTGTAACAATTATAATAGCGATCTGTTATGTTCAGCAGTCAAGTTTGGATTAACATTAAGATATTTACCTAGTTCTATTTCAATAGGATTGTTGCTAATACTTGGAGCAGTATTCATATGTTCAAGGCTCAAATATTCTACAGCATCCTCCTCCTCGAGTTTTCAATGGAATTAACAAAAATTGAATTACTAATGAAACCACTTATGATATCATCGTTTGTTTCATCCTTCAAGTATTGTGCCTTCTCGAGCGTGAGAAGTGGCTGTGAGTGATTTGACTTGGGTTCAAATTCATTCCACAAGGGTTTTCCCGAAGTTGTATCTGGTTTTTCTGGGCGATAAAGTCTAATATTCTTTATGGCTTGGCCATCAAAAATCATCATGGACCTAGGCCTACATCCTATGAATGCATCTATAGTGGCTAGCCATGACCTTCCTAAAATTAAAGGATTCCCCCCCAGATTTGATTTAGTTTTTAAAATAAGGAAGTCAACAGCATATCGCCAAGAATCTATTATAATCACTACGTCTTCTATCATTCCCTCGGGTTTGACACGGGACCTATCTGCTAGTTCCAATATCGTAGGTGTGTGTCTTAGTCTATGTAATCCTAATGTGATGAAGAGTTATTTCATCATTAAATTAATGGTTGCCCCTAAATCAATCAATGTATTGATAATGGGCTTTCCATCGATGTAAACAGTGAAAGTAGGATTCCCTGGATCATTGTATTTGGTTAAGAGGGGTTGATAAATAATCAACTCAAACAACTTTCCTATCACATGAATAGTATCAGGGTCCTTAGGCTTCCTTCCAGGATTTTTAACACACAAATACATTACTATTTTTGCATAGACAGGCACGTCTCTAATAGCCTGTAGTAGAGGGATCCATATGTGTAATTTTTTCAAATCCTTGAGAAAATCTTATTCTAGTTGTGAAGTCTTACCAGTTTCTACCAGCCTTCAAGGATATGGAGGGTCCTTAGTAGTTATAGTCAAATCGGTTGTTACAAGTGTACCATATTTACTCAAACTGGCTGTTACAGGCGCAACAGTCCCCTCTGAATCAGTTGTTATAGGTGTGATAGCAGCTTCAAAATATGTAGAACCCCCCTTGGGCAACTCACACTCTTCTTCAGTTATAACAGGGGAGAGTTTTGGGTGAACTACTTTCCCTAACCAAAGATGGATTTCATTATACCCGATAGGAGTAATACAATGTCTAAAAGGTGGTCGAAGGTTCAATGTTCTGGGTTGCCTTATTGTTTGGGTTAGGGTTAGGTTGCACAGGTAATTGGGGTTGTATAGATGGTGTAGCAATAAGTGCTTGAAAAGGTGGCAGTTGCAACTGTTTTTGTGTTGGTATTGCCAAAAGAATTGGTCCTAGGGAATTTCCTCTCCAATTCTAAGTCTAAGGATATGGTTCTGATGAAGGGCATAGGAAAGGTGATGAGGAAGACCATTGATTCCAAGGTGAAGGATATTGTGTCGAAGGAGGGGCAAAGTACTTCCATGGAAATTTTTGAAAATTATGTGTACTATTCTATGGATTGAAAGAAGAGAAATCTTGAGGCATACCTGGGGGGCAGGATTGCCATGGCTTCTTGGATCCAGTGAAGTAGGAAGACTGAACCTCCTTGCTTGACTACTTAAGCATAACTTTCAATTGGAAAGCTCTGGGAAATGACCTATGGAATGTGCTAGATTACAGATGTTGCGCAAGGAGATGTTGTTTACCCTACATTCCTTCCAGGAATGCTTGTCCTTTCATATCGGGCAAAACATGGCTAAAGTTGCATTAGCCTTGTCCGATGCTTTCTTCACTTGTGTTGTCGTTATTTGAGCAGGAAGGGTACTAGGAAGATCAGTTTTAAGATTCTCGAACAAGTCCCCCAATTTCTGCCTTGGTCACACCACCATTTGTAGATTTATGTATCTAGGCAAAGGCATCTCATACCCCACTTCTCCCCTTCAACAATCCTCTAGAGAATATCAAACCCAGATTTACTATCTCAGGAAATGATTCCTGAGATATATCCCCTTTTCCTAATAGGTTAAGGCTATTGAGGCAGTCATCTCTCATACCCTGTATGAATATGGTCTTCAAGATCTCTTGATCTAAGTCATTGTGTTTAGATCTCCACAAATTGTAATGGAATCGCTCCACATAATCCTCCAAGATTTCTTCCTCCTTTTGTGTTATCCTGATTATTTCTTCCCACAATTCCTTGTTTCTGCAATAACCCTAATACTTAGATAGAAATTCTTCTTTCATGTCGCTCAATGTTAGAATGGTACAAAGCCCAATCCCATGAACCATCTCAATGCTACTCCTTTTAGAATAGAATGGAATAAGTTCATCTTCTCAGCATCTGAAACATAATCATAGCTCCTGCACAAGACATCAAATTCAAACAAGAAGGTGTGAGGGTCTTCTACAGTCATCCCTTGGAAGCATGGAAGAGATGACAAAGGAATGTTTTTCATGGGAGATTCGCCTGTAATATACCCTATTGAAAACTCAAAGGTGGTGATGGTGGAATATGTTTTAGTTTTGTTGTCATTATTATCCCCCATTGTTGATCATCTCGATCCTTGCTGTGATAGGTCTTCTGCAGACCATCTTAGTGACTGCCTTGTTGATCCAGGTGGATATTGGTGGCCACCCACCAATTCCACTTGGACCCCCATCATTGCTTCTTTCATTTTTTCAGTTTCCTTGATTGTAGCATAGTTTACTATTTTTATCAGTTTTTTGAGTCTTAAACTTCTGGAGCCGTTTTGAGGCCCTAAACGACATTTTTTTGGAAAATCTACCACGAGCAATTTTGTATCTAAAATCGTCTTTCCCGTCTTAGTCCTCGAAGAGATATTTCCAATGGGTTATCATGCGCATCAAACAGAGATAATATGACCAAGTCACGACCCCAGGAAGTTGGTTGTCCAACTCACCCTAACGGGGCCCATAAACTCTTTGTGTTACATCTCCTCAGGTTAGGGTTTTGGTTGTTTAGGGTTTGCTCTTATTGTTCAATAATAAAAAGGCCCTTGAGCCTCATTGTAAGCAGTTCAAAGGCATGTGACCACCACATCTCTTCTCAAATATAAGCTACCATCGCCCTAGTTGGTTTATTTCCTTTTTTGTTTGTAAGCATATTTCAGTATTTTACATTAATGAAATGGAGTATTATTTCCACTCCATCTTTGTGTTTATGGTTATCTTCTCCCACTTGTTGTTTTATTTCCACAGGGGGCCACAGGAGAGCTTAGTCATTTTTCCAACCCTGAAATGCCCATTGTTTCTCTACACCAAGAGAACTTCTCAGAGCTAACAGATTTTGTCAATGCATCTGCAGTATTCTTCAAAGTGTCCACCTTTACCAGCAACACCTCTTTGTCTTCTATCATATCCCTCACAAAGTGATACTGAACATCAATGTGCTTTGTCTTTGAATGATAAGCAGGGTTCTTTGCCAAGAAAATTGCACTTTGGCTGTCACAGTCTATCCTTAGCTCCCTGTACTAACCCCATACTTGAACACAATCTCTGCAACCAAACTGCTTCCTTGCTTGCATGAGTGGCTGCCATGTATTCTGCCTCTGTAGTTGATAGTGCCACTACATATTGTTCTTACTCATCCAACTAATTGCACCTCCAAATAGGTTAAACACATACCCACTTCTTCTCTAATCCAAATTTCCAGCCCAGTTTGCATCAACAAAGCCACGAATATCCAAAACTCTGTCCAATCCGTGGTCTTCCTTGGTAGCCACCAAACCATAATCATAGTACCACCAAATAACTTGAAAACCCGCCCTTTCACTGCTGCTAGTGCTCTTCCTAGGTTTTGACATAAAACTTTGCTCAATACTCCCACTGCATGTGCATATGTCTGGTCTAAGTACAGACCATGCTACATCAAGCTACCGACTGCACTTGCATATGGAACATGGGACATGCCTCTTCCTCTTCTTGTGTTCTTCAGACACTGTTTCCAACAGATAACTCAACCTACAGGAATAGGAACCTTCACGGTTTACTAATCCTGCCATATTAAACCTCTGCAATATTGTCTCACATACTTCCTCTAGTTTAACCAGAGCTTCCTCTTTGCCCGATCTCTTTTAATTTCCATGCCCAAAATATAGTTTGCAGCACCGAGATATTTCATGTCGAATTTGGAGGACAATTGGGTCTTCAAATCCTGGATAATTTCTTGTCATTTCCAACCAACAACATATCATCCACATACAAGACCAGATAAATAACACGGTCACCAATTAATTTAAAATACACACAATGATCTGCTTTGCTTCTGGTGAAGCCAAGTCCCGTATAAATGTATCAAATTTCTGATACCACATCCTTGGTGACTGTTTTAACCCATACAGAGACTTCTTTAACTTGCATACTAGTTCTTTTTACCCTTCACCGCAAAGCCTTCAGGTTTCTTCATGTAGATTTCCTCTTCCAAATCCCCGTGAAGAAAAGTTGTCTTCACATCCATCTGTTCTACCTCAAAATCAAAAGTAGCAGCAACAGATAAAAGTAATCTAATAGAATTACCTTGACAACAGGAGAAAAAATATCACCAAAATCAATTCCCGGCACCTGGGATAACCTTTTGCTACCAACCGAGCTTTGTATTTCTCCACCTTCCCTTCTGCATTTGTCTTCTTCTTGAACACCCATTTGCTGCCAATGGGTTTCCTTCCAGCCCGCAACTCCACCAGATCCCAAGCCTCATTTTTGTGCAAAGATGCCATTTCATCAACCATGGCCTCTTTCCAGAGTTTTCCATCCTCTGAATCCACTGCTTCCTTCACAGTTTTGGGATCATCATCAGTAACAGACAAACAAAAGTTTGAACAGAAAGCAGATGGACTATACCTTTCTGGCTGCCTTCTTTCTCGAGCTGGTCTTCTCACAGCCGGAG
>APFE030842952.1:2613-64270 GCA_000404065.3 Pinus taeda | reverse complement strand
TGCTTCGGCATGTATAAATATGTATTGTAACATTGAAAGGAACATAATGAAAAATCAAGCTGGTAGTCTCGGTTTTGAGATCCAGTGGGAAATCTCTGTGTATATGTGTTTTATGTGTTATGCTCTCGCATTTTTATTTTCCTGTGATTTATAATTCATATGCAGGTAATTTCTGTACAGGTTAAAACCTACAAAACTTTTGGTTTCCAAAAGACTGGCATACTGATCGGAACAGTAAATGAGAGTAACAACATCCTCTTCTTTCAACCTCCACACACATGCCTTGCATAGTGCCTCTGAACCAAAGTCTCTGACCACCTTCCTTTCTGGATGTGTCGATTCTCCTGGGAAGGACTGCCTTCCTTCTTGCCTTCATGCAAAACTTCTATTGAAATGGTCATAGAAGGCTGTTTGAACTCTTCTTGCCTTAATCATTGATCCAAGGTGGCTCAAGCAAATGTGAAGTCATCTGCTCCAAAAAATTTTCAATTGTACCTGTTTGTCAAGCTATCCACAACAACTGTTAACAACAATAGAAATACAGACAACAACTGGATGGCCCAAACTCCCGCTTCAACAAATGAAACATATTTCACAGCTTGTGAACACCTCCATGTCTTACATATGCATACAAATGATGGACTAAATAACAAGCCCACAAAACATTCCTTTGAACAAATGACCCTTCAAGTCAAGCATTTAGAAAAATACCATTAGGACTCTTTTTCAAAAGTGTTGATGCCTTGAAAATCATTGCATCGACATTGGGAAAACCACCCGGTCTAGACCTTAAATGCAACTCCTTTTCCATTTGGTGTGGTGGCTCCGACTGGATATAATGGGATTGGTTTCCCAATGATTTGTAAATAGGATGGATAAGTGATTGGTTTTCTAATTTCTAATAGGAATGATAGATGATTTATTCTAAAAGTGCAATAATATAAATAACTAATCTATCCCAGGAAATATCTATTTTTACTGCAATTCTTGGTGGCTCTTATTGAAAAGTAGGCATGTAGATGACTCTACTTTTAAACAAAAATATTCATTCATATGATAATTACATTGTTCAAGTAGTTGAACAAATTAATAATTAAAACATTATTACACTATTATTTATATACCATTGACATAAATATGAATAAAAAAATAACAACCCTTACACATTCAATAGTGATAAGCCAAAGGATTGCTGCGAAAGCACATACATATAACAATGATAGCAAAATGAATAAACGTTGATTCATATAAAAGAATGAAGCAAAGACATAGATAATAGTACCATATGTAATTTGAATCCCCTCTAATATCAATCGCATTCAGATCTCGTCTTTCAACTTAGAAATACTCTTACAAAAATAAATATTGCATATCCCATAAAAGTACTCTTCATTAAAATTCAGAATTCAGGTCCAGTTTTTCATAAAAAAATATATATCGGAAGCACAATAGTGCAACTCGTGATCCAAGTCTTAATACAAAATTTGAGGACCTTTTCTAAAAACATGAAAGGGTCTATAAATACTTTCTAAAATAACTAACTATGAAATAAAAAAGTTGTGATCTAGTATAACCAAATCATAAATATATGAAAATATCCCCGAAATAGACATGCTTGCAGTCGGTAAGAATGGTTCATTATTTCGGCTGACTATCCTTTGGCTTGAGCTGGCATATGGTGAGCATCGGTTGCATTTCTAGAGGGTGACTCATACATGAATGTAGTTGGGAAGAATATGTGGCATCAGTAATTTCACGAATCATGTAACCGATTGCATTGGTTAGACATTTCATCGCTACCTTTTGACTATGTGGTTTAACAAGGAAGAACCAAAAGGTGTCCCATGTTAAAGTCTGAATGCCGGTGATCAATCTCTCCCTCTTTTCCAATTCTTGTTTCCATGTCTACTCCAATGCTTTGGCTGATGGCAGTTTCCCTGGACTGCATTCTGAAATTAAATTTGACAAATAAAGAGTATCATTAATTAATTCAATCAGATTACCAGTCGCCGATCTGCATCTTGAAGTCACCCTCTTCGCTTTCATTAGTTGAGATTTCCATTCTAGGAACAGGGTTTCCTTATATGATTCCAGAATTTGGGGCAGATTTGCAGCTTTTCCTTCCTTGGTTTCTTACTAAGAGAGAAACTATGTTAGTGTTTCATCGGCTTGCTCCAATTTCTGTCTTGCATCAACTGACTTATCAATCATAGATGAGGAAATTTCACATAGGGGTAGAGCAAGAGAGATATTATGACACAGCAAGTTCAATTGATTAGATAATCCCTCATTAATTTGGAGAGCTTCTGATTTGAATTCTCCTACTTGAGGAAATCCTTTGAACCTTTCTATTTGCAGCGAAAGTTGAGTAATTTGTTCATCTTTTGTTTTGCTCGACTGTTCTTTCATTGTCTTTAGCTTGCTCAATGCTTGAGATAGTTCCTTTTGCTTCTGAACTGCATTTTGATCTATTCTATGTTTCTCTTTGAGCAATTGCTCGTTTAATTGGTTGTTTGACTGCTTCTGTGCTGCCAATTGTTGTTCTAACTGCTCTATCCTCTGTTGTTTTTCATGTACCTGTGTTTCCAGTGAAACAATTTGCTGATCCTTTTCTTTAAGCAAATTGCTGACTTCGGATGCCTTATCCATAGTAGCTGCCATGTATGCTCCAACATACTGAGAGAGTTTATTAAGGTCTTCGGAAGGGTTGACTTCCTCTCTCCATACCACATTAGTTATTTCCATCTGTGCAGGCAAAAGAGAAGATTGATCAAGTTTTCTCTTTTTCCTTTGTCTCTTTATTACAGCCCTATGCTTAGGGCTGTAGAAGGCATACAAAGGTGGTATTTCTTCTACATGTAGAAGAATTTCATCAGATGGGTTTTATGGAATCATCTCTATATCCTTTTGAGTCATGGGTGGGCCACTAGTTCCTTCAGCCGGAACCATATTAGTTTTTGTCTCGTGACCAGTTGTTACTTCAGACATGCTAAATCCCTATAGGCTCTCAGTATTGCTTATGATTGAGTCAAACTGTTGCCATTCTTTGAGTAGTTTGGGATCAATATGAATGTTTGTATCAATGAGTTCACTACCTTTTCCCTATTCTTGTTCCTAATCTGGCATTTTTTCTTTCTCAGAGATATTGTCCACATCAGGAGTCTTATTAGTAGCTGTTTGTTCAGTTTGACTGGATAGCTGAACTGTAGGGATTGTGGCTAATAGGTCTAAACGTAGAGTTTGCAACCTTTGTTCTCTAAGCCTATTAAATGTTTCTATCCCTTTATCTTGATACCTGATTCTAGCCAATTCTTTAACTTGAAATAATGATTCAGATGAGGCAAATATATCATCGAAGTCATCCGCTTCATGATCAAATTTAGCAAGTTTGGCTTGAGATGCAACATTGTAAGCAACCTGTCTTGGATCATATTGTCTGTTAGGAATTGTGGCAAGCTTCAACATTAGCATCTTTCCTGACTCCTTCTCTCCATTCTTGTAATCATGAAGAGTGAAAACACTACATCGTAAAGGGAATATTGGCCACATGTGTTTCTTTGAATCCTTAAAGGTTCTAGATGTCCCTTCCACTGTTATTTGATAAGCCAATTCCCGAGCTAATAATTTATCAGGAACATACAGGGGGAGAACATGGGGTTTACTGAGGCTAACAAAAAGCCTTACATAGGTAAATTTTTCCTCCCCGAACCAACTACCTACTGCTATCAATTTTGTCTCTGCTTCCTGGGATATCCTCGGAGTAGGATTATTAAAAATAGAATAGTATACAAGTAAAATAAAACCATTGCAAATTTTATACAGATGATTTTTGTAGTGAGCCTTCCATAACTACTGATGATAAATATGGATTGGCTTAGGGTCTTGGCGAGTCCATCTCCATCCGAGCAACGGAAATTCAGAATTGAAACAAATAGTATCCATAATGTATGCATTGTAATAGAATGGGGGAATGGTCCTAGTAGTTTGATGTGCATTTATTCTATACTCTAGAATTGTTGTGGCTAGTTTATCAGACAAAATATTCGCCCAATCCATCACATAACCATTGATTGTAGCTTCCATTAGAGGGGCCATTTCTATAGTGAATTTAGCATAATCATGTATTCCCCACATCCTACACATCATAGCAGTAAGGGGAAGCCAATGAGTCGATAGAGTACTTACCCGACGACTCATGCTTGTGCTTTTCCGAGAAATGCCTCCACTGCTTTATCAGGGTTGATTCTGAATCGTTTTCCTTTGCAAATTCTTCTAGGAATGCCTTGTTGTATCGCTTCTTAGGTTGAGGTAAGTGATACATTTTCCTGAGATCCTCGGGCTGATATGAGCCAAATATCCTCCCATCAACTGTGCAAAATCTTCTGTCTGAAACTGGAATCTTCTCTACCACCCATCTTACCACATCAATATATGGCAAGATTTTAGCTCGCGCTGCTATCCTGTGAAGATAAGAACAAGCCAATTATTTAAGAGTTCCTTATGATTTGTTAGTTGAATTGATTTTGGCCTCCTCTGATAACTCTTCGGGCTCCTCTGCTTCTATCAGATTATAAATGCTCTCCTAGCTAATGTTTCCCAGACCAAGACACGTCGTATCTGAGATTAATCCTTTTTTGCTTGGTCCTAGATCTTTGACTACAGGAGCTGCAGTTGTTGTCTTCTTTGATTTCTTCTCCATTTTCTCTGGATTTCTGGTTTTGGATGAATTCTGCACAAACAGTTGCAAACCGTGATACAGAGAAAGTGCTGCTGCAAGCCAATATGACAATGAATAGAATTACGTCGATTGGCATATGATAAATGAAATATAGTTAAGGACTACCACGGATAAAATCTTTTAAAAGATCTACCCTTAACTGCATTATTGAATAACCATTTAATCTGTCGATCGTAGTAAATAACATAATAAATGCCCATCACGTCGCTCATATGCTGAATTATTATTTCAGGCATGCTTTAGATTTCATTGATCAGTGATCGGTGATAAATCGCAAATCAGAAATCGGGAGTGTTGAAGGGAAGGGCTTTAACACTTGCTATAAATGTCTTCGATTACTGAAAGGTGATATAATGCATGCAAACCTTTTAAATGTATTTTTACTTTTCGAGATGCATGCCTAATTAATAAATCGCAGTCAGGACTTGGCTTGAGCTTTATTGCTTTGTCATGTGACTCCGCCGATTGCCTATTGCGACTTGATTTATTGCATCGAGGGTTTTGAGTCGGCCTTTTCATATGTTCTTTTATCATTGACACGACCGATTTTCTGATTACGATTTTCCTTATTGCATCGGAGGAGTTGAGGGGTTTCGTTTTATTATACCTTTGGCATTTTCTTCCCCCGATTTACCGATTGTGATTACCTTTTCGGATCGGAAATTGGGTGAGGTTTTTCTTTCGTGTGTGTTTCCTTTGATATTGCAATATGTGATCTCCAATCACTGTAGCAATATAGAATGGTTTTATAATATTCACTAAAGGAACACTTTATTTTTATTAAAAGGCTTTATAAAATGATTCATTTACATCGAGCCTTTTAATAAGGATTTTTCTTATGATGGGTTAATACCATTTTTTATTTGTGGACACAAAAATCTTCACTAAGTTGATTTTAAAAAAGGGACCCAATTCTTATTAAAAAAATTATGTAAAGATTTTTAGAAATGGGGGGTTGTTGTACAACACAACAAAAAGATGAGACACTTCATCATTATCTCCATTTGGAGACCAAGTTAACTTCTTCCATGTCAACATGGCATCACATGCATGTTAAAGCAGTCAACCCTGCAAGTTAATTACACATACATGTCCAAAAACAAGGAAATCATCAACATATCTGTGTTCATGCATCTCATGCTCATGCATGCATTTCATCCTTCAAATTTAACTTAAACATAGTGTAATTTCAAAGCTAAAATGAAATACAATGTAGATGAATCAATAGACATGCAATCTTAATCAAATAAGAACTCAAACCATTTCTTCCCAACACCTTTCAAAGGTACTACCTTTGTCTGAACATCAGCATCATCATGTGAATCATCCTGAGACACATCATCCATGGAATCATCCTTTCCATTTCTGCCATCTTCTCTTTCCACTTTCTTCAACTTTTGTGGAAGCATTGTTGTATTCAAAGTCCAACATTTTATAGCAAGATGTCCTTGCTTATGGCAATAAGTGCACTGCATGTGCATTCTCTTGACAACATGATTTGCCTTATCCAATGGACCTTGGGCTCCTTGCTTCCTTTCCTTCAAAAGTTTCTTGTATGTGGCCATTCTCTTCCACCATATAGAAACATTATGGTTACCCAAACTACAAAAGGAGCAAGCAATTCTTTACCCATCTCTATATGGAAATTTATCATGCTTTGCACAATCAAAAGGAAAATGTTTAGAACCATATTTATAACTGCCTCCTTCACCTTTATTGCATTCATGAGGAGGTGAAGCAAATGAAGAAGTGGCTCCCTTTGGAACACCATCAATCTCTTCAAGGCTATCAGAGTCTCCCCAACTCTCTGGTTTAAGTGTGTGCCTTTAAACACCTGCAACTTGGAAATGATGTTTCAAGCCATTACATTCTTCCTGAATACAATCTTCACACTCTGCAATGAAACCCCTTCTTGGAGTTGTTTCAATGGCCTTCATGGCATCTTTGGAACTCTTTCCATAAGACTGTCCATAGCCAAGACCCAAATACTTAGGCATTTCCTCAACCATAATTGGTTCAACAATACCATATGCATGCTTTTCCAAGCCTCTTCCTTCATAGCCCATCTTGGACATTAGCTTAGAACCTATGCCTTTGGTATGTTTTTCAAAAGAACCAATATAAGAATCCTTAGAGGAATTTGAAGACAAATTGGAATGGTGTACCTCTTCTTCAAGTTGATACTTGACTAAGGCTTCTTGGGCAACAAAGAGGAGTGTCTCCAACTCATGCATCCTTCTTAGGTTCATATTTTCAATATGAAGTTGCCTCTCCATTTCCTCCAATTTGTCATAAAGAAATTGCTTCTCTTCCTTCATGGAATTCAGCTACCCACTAAGTATGTTGCTCTTCCTTCCATCCTCATACATTTCTCTCACCATATCCATCATGGTGGACAATTCTTGCTTCATGCCTTCATCAAAGAGTCTTGTGATGAAGAAAGAAGAATTCAAGGACTCACTTGTAGAAGTTGTCATTAAGCGAATCACTTACTCTTTCTTCTTGTCCTTCCTGGACTGAGCTACCAATAGATTTATCTTCGCCTCTACAAAGTCAAACAATAGTCAGTCTACAAAACAAGCATACAATCAATCTCGGACTATTTAAACACCTTTTAGACAAACAATATTTGCTTTGTCAATCAAGCATTCTTATGCAACCTTCTTGAAGGTTTGGTTAATCAAAACTCAGGCTCCGATACCACCTAATCTTAACTTGGGGCACTTAGGCTCCTTGTCTAACTTACAAGGACCTCTCCCAATTCCAAAGCTTAAATGTCCCCTAGTCTTATTGATTAACCAATGTGGAATTGATAATATGTGCTTTTAATAATAGGTGTAATCTTATGTTTGTTTAAACTGTTTATGTGCTTTTTAAATTTTGTTGCTTTTGCTAATATGTAAATATGTATGACAGTAGACAAATGCAACAATAAGAAAACACATAAGACATCAATTTAACATTGAGTTCACCCAAAACTCTTGGGCTAGGCCTCCTTGAGCTCTAGTCAACTCAACTAGGCTCTCTGGGATTATGGAAAAGTCCTTTTTACAAGATCTTGGCTCAACTCCAATGTTTTACACGGAAATAATGGATTTCGATACCATTTTATCCCTGGTTCTTGAAGCTCTCGACTGTTGGCTCTCATCTTTGGCTTTGGCTCTTGGCTCTACCTCTGGCTCTTGGCTCTTCGGCTCTACCTTCTTTGGCTTTCTGCAACCTTCAGCTCTCTAGATTTTCACTTGAGCTTCAAGTGACCCCAAAGGCTCCCTCAACTGCTCTGAGTAGTAGCTTTTTGGCTCTCTTTGCTCCCTTGCAATGGCCCTCTGTTACCTTCTTCCTCCTATTTCTCTCAATCGTACTCTCTGGCTCTTTTGAGGCATCTTCCTCTCTTTTTGGCTTCCCTGGTCGTTTCTCTGCGATTCATTGTCCCTCTACAACTCTGTCACTTCGATAATGCATAATTTCCTATAAAACTGCCTGCTACAACATGGCATGATGATTAGGAGCTGTTACAGAAGGAATCGGGGCCATTTCATAGAGGAAAACCCAAGAACTAAGAAAATTCCATTACACAAAGTTTATGGAAAAATACACTATCGAGCACATTTCCTAGACGTGAAACTCCCTTCAATTGCCCCTAAATCCCTATCGGGTCCGCCATTAGGCGTTAAATTGCATCGCATTAGTGTATTGGGCAAAATCCCAAATACACAGGAAAACATTGAAAAATTTGACAAAATCCTTTTATCGGACTTGAAAACTTGTCACATCCACCTTATAATCATATCGGGTCTGCCTTTGGCTGCTAACACAATATCCATTGTTGACTTGCGTGGTCTTCGATCCAATGGTCATAATGTGATCTCTGGTGGCTTAAGGGCACGGAGTTTACCCACTCGAAAAGGCAGTTTTCCTCTCTCCTCCGCCAGCCATGTGTCGACTAGTGGGTGGGATCGGGCAGAGCTAGCCCAAAACCATTTACCGCTTGAGGCCCACCCAAAATCCGCCATTACAGAACTCAAAATATTTGCAATCTGGCTTATAAATTCCCATCGGGTCCATTTTATCACTTCGGGAATCGTTTCATTGCATTTTGTGTTTTTCACTAAAAAAAATTAATACATAGAAAAGCCAAATTTCCAGATTTTAAAATTTATGCATTTCGCTTATGAAATCCGTCGGGTCTGGAACTCGCCGATCGTCGATTCAATCCTGGTTGTCCATTTCTTTTCTGATCTGATGGCCGAGATTTCTCACTTTGGTCGCTATCGCATGTCGCATCGCACACGACCCAGGGGTTTTGTGCATCGCCGATGCCGATTCATCGATCCGATCACCGGTGATCGGTGAATCGCATGATTGCAATCACCGATTCTAGGGTTCCGATATTGCATATGTGTCTGCCTCTGATTCGATCGATCGGATCAGTGGATCGAAGTTTCCTCCACCTTCGCATAAATCTGTCCTTTGCCCTTTTCCAATTCGATTTCTATTTTTAAGGGTTTTTTTGCCATTTTTAAGGTTTTGGCCTCTTTTTCCAAAGAAATAGGGCATCTTCTACATGCGATAAATTCTGTATCCTAAGTCCATTTTAGCCCTTTCAAGTTGTAGAAGATTCAAAAGGAAAATATCTCTTCAATGGGACTATTTCTAGGAACTTCATTGGACTTTCATTTTTCCTCTGTGAGGACCACTTAGACTTAGGAGTCTATCCAAAATCCATTTTGGATCACCTGTGTTCTTGCGCTGCTCCACGTAGCAGCCTGTGCACACCTCTGTAAGGGGCACGAATACAGTACTATCCTAATCTCGATCCTTACTGCGCTATTATATTATTGCTTTGACTAAGTTTGTGCAGGCCCAATAGTCTTATTACTTATTCAACTTTCAAGTAAGTGTGCGTAATCAAAAACAATATAAATGCATAAAGATAAACAGAACCATAAATGCACAATATTCCAAATCAAAATTATCTTTATTAATAATCCTTTTCAAGTTCAGTTCAATTACAGACCCGACTCCACCCTGTGCACTTAGTTGCAGGGGTCTGCACACTCAGCTCCAGACTCTACTAGGCCTCTGCACACTCAGCTGCAGAGCCTCTTCCTACTACTATGACCTAATACACTTCCGATCCAATTCTATCCTCTAACCATGCCTTCACATCTATCTATTACTTTCCTACCAAAAACTGTCTTTACTCTTAGAGCCTTGCTGTATTTATACAATCGCATGGTCTGCTGACCATGGGTAGGCTGACACAACTTTACATTATTTTACAATTCTTAGGGTGGACAACCCTATGACTCATCCTAGACTTCCATGCTCCACGTCTGTACTTCACGTAGTCTTTACATTACATTGACCAAAACTCGGGCTTTAAGCCCCAAACATGTGCTGTGGGGGATCCCATGCCCAACATTGCCTTCCACATTGAGTATGGAGTATCCTTGCCATGGATACTCGAGACAATGTGGTCTCGAACTCCCACTAGGATAATCTGCCTCATGTTGGCCACACACTTTCTCCATTCAGCCAGATCATTAGCATCTAATGTTGGAGGCTTATTAATGTCTTGATCAATGAATTCCTTGATGTCATTGTCTTCCATCACTACCTCCATCATTTCCTTCCATGCTATGTAATTCAAGCTTCCATCCAAGGCATAATCAAGTCTCAAACCATAGAAGGCCATATTTTTTACTCTGAAGTATGAACTGTGCATTCAAGTTTCACATGCACACCAAACTCAAAATATCCTCTTATGTACTATAGGTTTTAACCCCATACAAAATTACCTGGATATGAATTCTAAAAACAGAAAATAAACAATGGCGAGAGCATAACACATAAAACAAATATACATAGATATTTTCCCCTGGATCCCAAACCCGGGACTACCAGATTGATTTTTCATTATGTTCCTTTCCATGTTAATATATATATATATATATATATATATATATATATATATATATATATACATGTTTAAGCATCCATTAACCTTGGATTAGAACATAATCATAGTTCCCATGAATTGATCTAAAAAATACCATGGACCGAAAACCATCACATCCAAAACCATGTGTGAAATCGATGCACAAAACCACAAGTAGTTCTTCCCACCTAACATAGGGTCCAAAAAAAAATTTGCGGGGGACCCTGAGTAGGGGGATACTACCCCGCTGCTTATCCCCCGATAGGGGGGGTAGCCACCCACCCCGTGACCCCTCGATAGCACCCAATGCAATGTACAGGGGGGGCTTCCACCCCCCACACGTGAGCTAGTCCTGGAAAGAATATAACACAACCCAACATGTACTATCTTCAACTCTGATACCATGTATATTTTTATTTGTAGATTCAACAACTCATGTGATATGCTAAAACACAAGCCAAGAATCTACTCTACTATTCACACCGGAAACCAAAAATGATCAATGAAAAAAATAATTAGAAAGAGGAAGAATATCAATGGCACATAACACAATATTTCTCTTGGGAAAGAAACTACTCAAAAACTTGACTATCTATATTGCATTAACTAGAAGATCTGAGAAGAAAATATAATGCTTGTTCCTCCTGAATAATTCTTGCATAAGTATAATATAACTCTCTACCTCACATGCC
The DNA here is from genome assembly GCA_000404065.3 of Pinus taeda. Lineage (NCBI taxonomy): Eukaryota > Viridiplantae > Streptophyta > Pinopsida > Pinales > Pinaceae > Pinus > Pinus taeda. Next base: position 52,899 of record APFE030842952.1, on the reverse strand, counting down.
ATCTCGAGCCAAAACTTAACCAAATCTATTGCCTATGGAGCCCCTACTTCCTTGCCCAATTCATATAGGAATTAGCCCATATTTAATTGGAAAATACTTCTTCCATAGTTGCACAATCCAAACTTAGTTCCTCAACTAATTGCATGCGGCATCTGTACAAATCGAAAATTATACAAATGATAGTACACTGTCCCTGAACTCAATCTGGACCCCTAAAAATTAGGGATCATGCTTATATGAGTCTAGATAGACTTCCAACTCAAATTTCCTAAGCTAATTAATCAACTTAACTTAGTTAACTATTACAAGTTGCTATGTGAAGAGAATTACAATTTAGTTCTCAATTTAATTCAAGGACAAGTTAAATTAGAATTTCTAGAAGTTATTTTTAACATTTCTTGTTGCTATTTTCAACAAAATGAGTGACAGGGGGGTGTGGGTAGACATAACAACAGCAATAACAAGCATTTTTATTGGTAGTAGTGGAGCCCCCCTTTAACACTACAACCTAGGAAGAATGATAATGTGCGCGCAGTAGTGAAATCTAGAGATGATGTCATCCTGATGAATGTACCTCGTAAGTTTCATAGTGTGTGAAAAGGGTGAAGACTAGGATGGAATCATCAGGCTAGTGTGGTAGTTAAATATCATCCTAGTTAATGGTTAATTAGTGCACGAGAGTAGTGGTAGGTCCCACTAGGATACATCATCAAGAAAGGGCTACCCCAGAAGGTTTTTAAAGTGCAGAAAGAGGGAGTTGTGGGCTAACTAGGTGTAGGTATGTGGCGGCAGTTGCAGAAAATATGAGAACCAAAGGGAAGAGACACATGATGGACCCAAGGGACGTGTCAACCCTGAGGCTTGAACCCAGAGGAAAGCAAAGGTGCATTGGTAAACAATGTCAAGGTAATGGATATGGGAGACAAAAGTTTTGCTAGTATTTGACAATTCTATCAAATGATAGAATACACACCCAAGGTCTTGGTCATGTGGTGTTTTCATGTGTTGGGAGACCAAGGGCCTTCATTTCAAATACAAAGAAAAATACGTTGGGACAAGTAGGACAGATGCTAAGGCTACCCCAAGACATAGTTCTATGTAATTTTGTGACTAAGGGCACAAAGGTTTGATGCACATAGATTAATCCCTCAAGGCCGTAGTAAAGAGAGGAACCCAAGAGCCAGTTTGTTTTGGCTTTGTAGTGTTCATGCATTCTATTTTGACCAAGGGAGTTTGGGCCATTTGTAATAAAAAATCACTACATTCAATTCTTTTGAAAGGAATGGATGAGTTTGCAATTTTTTTATTACAAATGGTCCACCTTAAAGCACCTGTGGGTGAATGTTATAAAGGCTTACCATGAATGGGTTGGAAGCTCTTTTGTAGATTCCTCCATATTTGGAAGTTATGCCAAATTGACTAACAACCATAATTGGACCATATAGGCATTGAATGGATTAGGAAGGCATTTGAATAATGTAGGGATCAACAATTTTTTATGAGTTGTTGATGGTGTTCGACCTGCCAACATGTCAGAGGATCTCCCCAATAAGAATTCCCAACTAGACCTCAAACCATTTGGTGTAGGAGTCCCAACAGTGGGTCGTACGGTATCGCCTTGACCGTGGTTGTGCATAGAGGCAAGTAAGCTATCCCTGTTGGTAACAAGCATGTGACATGTGTAGCAAACCAAGGAAGGTGTATGAATGGCTCTAACACATGGAGAATGAGGTGAGTGCACCCCTTGGAAACTTGTGGAAGCACGTGGCTGGGAAGGGAACACATAAGCGAAGATGCATCACAAACTACAAAGCAAGTAACCTAACAATACAAAGTGATGGTTAAACCAACAAAACATCTTAGTAATATTCATACATACTTATACAAAAAGAGTCCATACATGCATGCATAAAAGAATAGATACATATATCATTAAACTAACCAAGATAGATGAAATAAAATAACAACATATGCATGAAACGTACTGGCTCTGTTATATTAAGAAGTGAAAGTTCCAATCATATAGTATAACCATGAACAACCACTAGTCCCGATAGCAGAATGTCACAGTCATTGTCGCCTACTCTTCCAAAGAGATATACTAGCTCTGCACTGTGGAGAAGATAAGGCTCGTTACAATAGTCTCCAATATTGCTCTAAGATACTCCTATTGGAAGCTTGGCTGACCAAAAGCCTCTACAATGAGTTATGAGGTACTATATCTAGCAAAGGGTGGGTTGACCCTTGACATTCCCCTTTATTATTGTTCACCTACCCTCATGACTCTTCAACTACTCTATGATTGTTAAATTCAACTATCGACACTTGAACTTCCACTTGACAAGATGTGACATACAATCTGCACATGTACCCATGTGAGACAAAATAGGCTTGCACAAGCCATGCAAGACATCACTAAGGCTCGGACAGTTGTGGTGAGACCAACTCTTTTAAATCCTTGTGATGATCGATGGTGGTGAACTGATGCCAAGATTGGTTGTCCATGATGGTGTCCGTGCACTCAATAGTGACTTCCTGCTAAAAGCAAACTCTAATCTCCATTGCATCCAGGTACATTTCTATGGCTCCTCTGTACAACTTGTCTGATAATATGCACATCACTGTCTTGAGTGTAGTTGGACCAACAAGATACTAATTCATAATGTCTGTGATAATCTCCAAGTGTGTGTTGGTGACCATACACATCAACTTTTTGAAATACATTTTCAACCCCAGTCGGACTTGCTTCATGTCTTTACCTCGGTGAGTATGCAAAATGGGTGGGATCACATGCATGCGCATAGTGGCATCCATGCTTCTAAATACCCTTGCATGCAATCGAAAACACCAGTCACCTTGTCTGTTCCATGCGAGCTGTGGGATGCGTCCATAACTTGTATGGGCATAGTTTCATCATTCTGTGCATGTTGTGCATGTTTCTGCTACAATGCCTTCTTTTGTCTATGCAGATCCTATTCTTCATTGAGTTGCCAGTTTAGGACCTATAAATCCTTCTCAGTTTCTCTCTCTACCTTCACATGATCCTCTGGTCGATAAGTCGCCTCATAGCCTCAATCTTCAAAGTTGCTTTCATCACAAGTGGATCTGCTTGAGCTTGCAACTTTGTTCCACCACTATGTTGTGAACAACCTTCCTCTTACATTTGTAGCATACTGGTGTTTCTCGCTGTGACAATGCTGCCATTTCATCTTGATATCCTTCTCCATGAACAACTTGATGTCTTCATAGATAGGTAAGTTCATAGACACTTGATCGACTACATCCACACTTGTGCTCTAAATGGTGTCTTAGACTTTTCTCTCCTAGAATCCATTGTACCTATGCTACTAAGAGGTAGACAAACACCTGTGATGCCTCGAGACATAACAACACTCAAGAAAATCAATCTGTCAAATGAAAACCAAATAAGTTGAAGGAATGACATGCAACATACCTGTGTGACTGTTTGTAAAGATTGCGCATTTTTCACCTGGAGGGTGGGAGACTGACTGCAAAAACTACGCAAGGCATAGTCTGGGCTGCTAGGAGGTTGAATGACTACAGTCAGTAATGACATGAAAACCAATAAACTGCATTTCAGAGTTTCTGGGCCCAGAAAGGCACTACCTCCCAAAACTGTGCAATGCAAGATTGGAGGTTAGTGTTGGGCCAGACCTATGCAATTTATGGAGGGAACAAAAACATGAGAAGTCTGAATGCATGGTGATACTGAGTGGAAAAAAGAGTGAATGATCATGCATGAAAATAGTGACTATAAGATTCAGAAAATGGGAAAGCATGCATGTGTTTCAAGCGAGTCATCGCAACAAATACCGTCGATGAAAAAATAGTGTCATGCATGTGACAACAATGAGATGTGAACGAAAACTAAAATTATGCTTCTACAAGCTAACATAAATCAAAATGACAGCAAACACTCATTGAAATCAAGTAGACAACACTCACACAAAGTGAAACACAGAAAGCGACAGAAACGTATCACAAGACATGAAAAGCAGACTTACCCTAAAATAGCTAAGCTGAAACTGTTGAAGACTCATGGATGCAATGTGGGATGTCAAATCTGCAAGATCGATGTGAGGAATGAGCTCTGCAGCGTCCAGTTCATAAGTTTTGATAATATTTATGTTATGACACGCATGCCACAAATCTTTGAAAAAGTAACACTTGGAGAGAGGTTTTTAAAATGATCTATGCATGTAAGCTCCAGCTACTAAGAATAGATCCCTAGATCTAGGGATGCCTTTTTCTATTTCAGGAAGAGAAGCTCATGCATGCAAATCAGATTTGCTCGGTCCCAAAGGGAACCAGTCAAGTGAAGGCACATGCAACAACCTTCTTGATTGAGGGAGGCATTTGCGCAATTTCTAAGAGGAACTGGGCTAACTATCCTAAAGGGATTACACAATTTTTGGGAGGATTACGTGAATTCTTCCTAGAATTGAGTAATTTCTGCAAGGATCTAAGCTGCTTGTCCCAGAGGGATTGCGCAATTTCTGGGAGGAGTAGGTCACTGCTACCAATAATTGAACAATTTCTAGGAGGAGCTTCTCAACGAACAGCTGTTCCAAGTCCGAAAAGGTAGCTTGTAAGGGGAGTGAAACAAACTATCATGCACAGGCTGACAAGCTGTTGAAAACCAATGATGCCTATGTACTTGACATTGTAAGACATGTTGCGGAGATGGTTGGTAGGGAGGATCCAAAACAAATCTAAGGAAAAGCTTTGGAGGGTGTTTGTAGTTGCTACAACACTTGGCAACACACTGGTAGAATTCGAGCTCTCTGAATGAACCTTGTTCATGAAGAGCAAGTCTAACACCTTTGGAAGTATTGTTCAATTCTTTATTCATCTTGGTTTCCACACTTGCTTGATTGTAATATGTAGCATCTACCAAGCTCATAGTCGATCATAAAACATTGCAAGCCAAGCCAACACAGTTGTTTTGATTTGGGATGAGGGGTATATTCGTGCACAAGCTGTATGGTCATCATAGTTTTAGTTTCATCTCTGGTGTTGCTCCACTACCAACAGGCTTGGACAGTACTCAGTGGAGTCATAAAGGAACACAAGAATCACTCTGCTGCTAGCGAGCCTTGTCAGTTTCCTGGTAGACTTACTTTCATCACCTCTCTATGCGAGAAGCCTTTCTCTTCTTTCACATTATTCATTTTTCATTTTTTCAAAATTTTTTGCATTTTCATTTTTGTAACTGTGCATAGAACTTATTCATTTCGGAGGTGAAAGAGGGATCGCGACTTATTGAGGGCAGAAGAGGTTTTTCCTTCAGATAAGTAGTTTATATACATACCTCAAACATGCTTGTTAAGTTTTTCCCCCTCACCTTACTCTACTTGACTCAGCTGACAAGGGTTAACCCAAAAAAAACCAACTAGAGTAGGTGACACTAGTTAGTGCACAAGTGTCATGTTTGCACAAAGGTTCACTTCAAACATTACGTATTTTCCTTGATGTATCATGGAATGAAGATAAAAAGTTATTCATTCAGAGGAAAGACGACATATAACCAAGTATTGATAACTGGACAAGTCCTCTTGTACTTTACCCAGCTTGTTTCAAGAGTTGCACATAGTTTCATGTGAAACTAACCTACAAATGTAAACAAGCAAACAAACACAAAACAAAGCAGAAGTAGAAGAAGAAAATGCATAAGCAAACTAAGTAAGAAAACATGTAAGGGAGCAAACAAACATGCAAGGTAAGAAGAAGACAAGCATGCAAGCAAACAAATAAAAAACAAACACTACTCATACTCCTAGCTAATGGTGCACCGGTTTGCTCACGTGAAGTGATACTTCCAATGAAGCCACTAGTGCATTGGTCGACCCATGTTGGTGAATGCATGGTTCGTGAAGAACAAAACTGCGTGAACCAACAAACAAGAAAGATACAACAATGAAAACAGACACAGTCTGAGTTTAGAACCATCCACTTAACATAAGTGAGTACACATGCATTGCATGCAATTCATGGACTTACCATGATGCTATGTGACACTACGTGTAGATGTTAAGTGTATACATTCTCTTGGAGTGTGCATGTTGTATAAGATTCCTCCAACGCGTGAGCGATGGGATCATGTAGTTCGAGTGGAGGAAGTGAAATCTGTGTGTGGGATTGATCTTCAGTGCATACATATGAGTGTTGAGGAGTATTGGGTGTTTGACCAATTTCCTAATTGGAAGTGAAACCAACCTCAAGAAAGTGAGGGCCTGACATAACCATCATCTCGGGCTAAAGTGCCTCAATAGCCTTTGGGGTTTCGAATTCGTCAACAGATAGATCATCGTAGACCAGTGTCTTAGAGGGATTAACAATGATTGAATCAACATTGTGATCAGATGAAGAATTAGAGAGATCACGACAACCAAGATCATAAAATTCAGGATTTTTGTCGACATCCTCATGATTTGATGAATCACATAGAGAGGTAGATGAGAAACAAGAATTTTCACCCTTTGCATTCCCAGAAAAAGCAGATGAAGAATCAAGTACATGTTCAATGAATCATTTATCCTCTCCATTGTTGGACGATGGAATGACATACGGTGTGTTCTATGAATAATCAATAATGGGTGCATCCGTATACATAGATACACATGTGAAATCAAGGTTGGAAGAATCACCAAAGATATCAGGAAATAATGGAGGAGGTCTGAAGAGAAGGGATTCATGCTTCGCTGAGGGTTGATGCTCAAGCTCCTAGTCATACTCTTCATGAGTGACAGTGTAGGTTGGTTGTGGAACACAAACTCCATCAATGTCTTGATCCTTGTTCACAACAAGTGTAGAGTCCAGAATGGAAGAAAACAAGACAGTGTAATCTAGAGGGTCATCAGAATACGAAGATGAAGGTTGAGGTATGTAATACATGTGACAACCCATGGGATTCGCAAGCAAATCTGCGCGAAAATTGTGAGAAGTGATATTGGGAGGATGTGACATTTGAACGGATGTGTGTGCATGTTCTCCCACATCACTTTGTAGTGCTGGAGATGTTTGATGAGGGGATGGCGGACGTCACTTGTGATAACAATCGTGTCTATCTGTGATTGCGCAAATCCATCACCGAAGTATGTTGAGTGGGGTTTGAGCTTGAACTTGTTCTTGGGATTAACATATTTGACAAGGAAATATTTAAATCTGTCCATGAGATACTAAAATTTCATCTGAATTTTCGAGGCTTCAAACATGAATAGACGGAACTGCTCTGAAAAATCCATAAGTGATTCGTGAGGTGCCTTCCGTTGTTTTAACAATTTCTTATCAAGTATTTTAGGATCAAAATGGTGGAAAAAATATTTGATTAAATCACTGAACTACTTGAATGAGTGCAAGAAGTTATGGGGTAGTGTGCCACACCATTGCAATGGGTAGTCATGAAGTGTGTGTGTGACATGCCCTCCATGAGCACATGGAAGTCATTTAAGTGGTCATGCCGGGGCACTTCGCCTTCACCATCATACGTGATTTGTGATAAGTGATCCCAAAACTCCCTCTCGATGTGAAATGTATGTCCGTTGGTGAGAAATTTCAAAGGGTGAACTATAACAAACTCCATGATATATGTGCGAAGACTCAAAATATATGATGAAGAATCAACTTGTCATCTAGCCCTCCTTCTAGCGCCAATTAGTTGACGGTTCTAGACTTGCCAACATGTCAGGGGATCTCCCTGGTAAGAAGTCCCAACTAGACCTTAGACCATTTCGTGTAGGAGTCCCAGCAGTGGGTTGTATGGTATTTCCTTGACCGCGGTTGCACACAGAGGCAAGTAAGATGTCCATGCTGGTAGCAAGGGTGTGACATGTGTAGCAAACTAAGGAAGGTGTATGAACGGTTCTAACACATGGAGAGTGAGGTGAGTGCATCCCTTGGAAACCTGTGGAAGCATGTGGCTTGGAAGGGAACACAAAAGAAAATATGCATCACAAATTGGAAAGAAAGTAAGCTAACAATCCAAAGTGATGGTTAAACCAACAACACATCTCAGTAATATTCATACATACTTATATAGAAAGAGTCCATACATGCATGCGTAAGAAAATGTATACATATATCATTAGACTAACCAAGGTAGCTGAAATATAATAAAAACATATGCATGAAACATGTTGGCTCTGCTATATCAAGAAGTGAAAGTTCCAATCATGCAGTAAAACCATGACCAAACACTAGTCCCAATAGCGGAATGTTACAGTCACTTCCACCTACTCCTCTAAAGAGATATACTAGCTCTACACTGTGGAGAAGCCAAGGCTCGTTACAATACTCTTCAAGCTTTCTCTAAGATACCTATCGGAAACTTGACTAACCAAAAGCAACTACAATGAGTTATCAAGTACTATATATAGAAAAGGGTGGGGTGATCCTTGACATTCCCTTTTATGACTGTTCACCTACCCTCATGACTCTTCAACTACTCTATGAATGTTACATTCAACTATTGACACTTGAACTTCCACTTGACAAGATGTTACATACAATCTGCACATGTAATCATGTGAGAAAAAATAGTCTTGATCAAGCCATGCAGGACATCACTAAGACTCGGAAAGTTATGGTGAGACCAAATCTTTTACGTCCTTGCGATGATCAACAGTGGTGAACTGATGCCAAGCTTGGTCGTTCGTGATGATGTCCATGCGCTCAATGGCGACATCCTATTGAAAGTGAACTCTTGCCTCTGTTGCATTTGGGTACATTGCTATGGCTCCTTTGTCCAACTCATCTGATCATATGTGCATCACTATATTAAGTGTAGCTGGATTAGCAACATATTGATGCATAGTGTCTATGCTAATCTCTAAGTGTGTGTTGGTGACCATGCGCATCAACTTGTCGAAATACATGTTCAACTCTAGTTGGACTTGCTTCTTATCTTTGGCTCAATGATTGTGACAAGTGGGTGGGATATTTTGCATGCATGTGCATAATGACATCCATGCTCCTATATACCCTTTCATGTGGTCAACAACACTTCTCACCCTATTTGCTCCATGCTAGCTGTTGGAGGGTCCATAACCTCTATGGGTGCAGTTTCATCGGAATGCGCATGTTGTGCCTCATGTTGTGCATGTTCTTGTTGCAACTCATTATGTTGTTTGTGCAGCTCCTGTTATTCCCTGAGTTTCCCCTTCAGGACCTGTAACTCCTTCTCTATTTCCCTCTCTACCTTCGTATGATCCTCTCGTCGTGTTGTCGCCTCATAGCCTCAATCTCCAAAGTTTCTTTCATCACAAGTGAATTTGCTTGAGCTTGCAACTTTGTTTCGCCTCTGTGCTGTCAACAACCTTCCTCTTACATTTATCGCATGCAGGTGTGTTATCTTATGCTACTACTGATGGTGTTGCTCGCTTTGATGATGATGCCATTTCATCTTGATATCCTTTTCCATGAATAACTTGATATATTCATATATAGGCAAGTTCATAGACACTTGATCGACTACATCCGTGTCTTCAACTCTGCTCTCCTGAGAGCCATTGTACCTATGATGTTGAGATGCAGAAAAGCACCTGTCATACATGGAGACATAGAAACACTCATGAATATAAATTTGTTAGTAGAAAACCAAAATAAGCTGAAGGACTGACATGCAACATACTTGTGTAACTATCTGTGAAGATTACACAATTTCACTGGGAAACTAGGAGACTGACTACCAAAATTGTGCAAGGAACAGTCTGGGATGTTGGGAGGATGATTGACTTCTGGAACTGCACAATTCACAATCCAGCTTGGCATGTTGAGGACTAAAACTACACAATGCGCAATTTCAGTCGGTAGTGACATGTAAACCAGCAAAACTGCATTACGCAGTTTCTGGGGCCAACAAGGCACTACGTTCTAGAAGTGCGCAATGCAAGTTTGGAGGTCAGTGTTGGGCTAGACTTGCATAATTTTTGGAGGGAAGGAAAAAGCCTTCACTTTAATAAATTTGCAATGCTAGATGGTAAAGGCAAGGTCCAGGCTAAGGCAGCCCAGACCCACTGACGGGAAACTGAAAACATGAGAATTCTGAATGCATGGTGATACTGAGTGTCAACAAGATTGAATGATCATGCATGAAAATAGTAAGTGTAGGATTCAGAGAATGGAAAAGCATGCATGTGTCTGAAGCAAGTCACCACAATGATGACAATTACTACAAAAATATTGTCATGCATGCGACACCACTTAGATGCAAATGAAAATTGAAATGATGCTTCTATAAGATAACATACATCAAAACGACAACAAGCACTCACTTAAATCAAGAAGACAACACTCACACAAATCAAAACACAAAAAGTGACAGAAACATAGTGCAAGACATGAAAAGAAGACTTACCCTGAAATAGCTAAGTTGAAATTGCTGAAGACTCTTGGATGCAATGTGGGATGTCAAAGCTACAAGATCAATGTGAGGAATGAGATCTGCAATGTCCAGTTCATAAGTTTTGATAAGATCGAGGTTATGACGCGCATGCCACAAATCTAGGAAAAAGTGACACTTGATGAGATGTCTCTAAAATTATCTATGCATGTAACCTCCCACGACTAAGAATAGATCCCTAGATCTAGGGATGCCTTTTTCATTCTGACTTTTGCTATTTTGGGAAGAGAAAACCATGCATGAAAATCAGGTTTTCTCCGTCCTGGAGGGAACCAATAAACCTGAAGGAACATGCAACATCCTTCTTTACTGAGAGAGGGATTTGTGCAGTTTATGAGAGGAACTAGGCTGTCTATCCCAGCGGGATTACATAATTTTTGGGAGGAGCAGGTGAATGTTGCCCATAATTGCACAATTTCTTGGTTGAGCTATAGTGATGGCCATATTGAGCAATTTTTCCAAGGAATCTTATCTAATTGCTCTGCAAAATTTTGGAGCTCAGTAGTCTGCTCAATTGATTTTCAAAATTTTTGGGCTGAGTTGCAGTGTTGGGCCAGATTGCACAATTTCCCCAAGGAAGACTATCAGACTGCATTGCGCAATTTCTGAGCCCAGCAGGCTGGCCAACTGATTTGAGCAATTTCTGGAGGGAAGGTTTGTTCCCCTCAAAAATTGCACAATTTTATGAGAGAGATGCTCAACCAAGAGCTAGTCCAAGTACGGAAAGGCAACCTGTGAGTGGAGAGAAGACAACTATCATGCACAGACTGGCAAGCTGCTGAAAATGTACTTGACAGTGCAAAACATGTTGTGAAGATGGTTGGTATGGAGGTTCCAAAATGAAGCTAAGGAAAAATTTTGGAGGGTGGTTGTAATCGCTACAACATGAGCTTAACACGATTAAGCATGAAAAAGAGTTGGTAACTGTTTGAATGCTCGAGCTATGCTATTGGAGTCAATGGTAATGGTGATTGTAGGGAAACAGTAAGGCAAGGCGGTGTTGTGCCTTGCAAAACAACCCCCCATTTCATAAATATCTTTTTCAAAAAACATTAGAATATGGAATGGGTCCCTCTTAGAAAATAAAATTGATATCAGAGCTTTTTCATTTAAAGGAACAACATAAGGCAAATAAAGTTTTCGCGATAAAGCTATCGCAAGATCGCACATCGCAAAGGTGAACAACCAATGCATCAAATGACATACACCCTTTCCCCGATGCGATAAAGCCATCGGCGATATCGCAATCGGCAATCGGCAAATCCCTTATGTACCCCTAATGCACCACATGGTAAAGCCCCGATGCGATAAAGCTATCGGCGATATCGCAATCGGGCCCACTCCTTTTTAAACACATATGCGCTATGTTTTTGCCGATGCGATATCGCAATCGGCAATCAGCAATCCTCTTGTACCATTCTTAACGCTCATATGTTTTTCGCTGATGCGATATCGCAATCGGCGATCAGCGATACCCAAACCCATTGTTGAAGCCATTCATGCCCCTCTTTCTTTGCGATGCGGTAAAGCACAATTTTCAATGAAAAGCCAGTTAAGTGATTGGAAGGCTAATTTATTGGTAATTAAGGCATAATCACTCACACTCGGCCGCCCATACGTCCTCTGCTCGCTTTAAAAGATTTACGAATCAAATTAGGAGTAATGAGCATTTATAAAGGTGGCAGGCCCTATACGGTTACATAATGAATCCCTGCCCTAAGATTTGCCTAAAGATTGTCTCCGCGCCATTCAACAAAAGCCGGATATATCAACGTTAATTTTTTACATTCGGCTATCATCTTTGAGTTTCTCTATTATCTCTGTGTTACGCCAGATCTTATTCCCTGTTGCAGGATACATTTCTACAAGAGGATTCAAAACATGATGGGGAAAAAGTCCAAGAAGGCTGCCAGTGTTTCAAACGCACCAGCCACGGGACAATCAACGCCAAATAGTAAGAAAGGTTTAATATCCGACACTACGTGCGCAGGCCTAGCAAAGACCACTTGGCAAGGGACTTACGACTTAATAGAAGCTGAAAAACCAGCACAAGCAGAGGAAGAAGCTACTGCGGATTCATCTGATAAGTCGGAAAATTCTATTAAAGATTTGGCAGACTCGTTCCTCCATAGAATTGCAGCTAGAGAGCAAATTCTCTCGTATACTGACGTGGTGAAATGGGCAATTGAAGAGATCTCCTTCACTGATAGAACTTTCATCACAAAGGATGGGAGATTTTTTGGGTCATTCAAGCCTGAAGATCTGAGGCAAATGTATCATTTGCCTATGCCAGAAAAGATATATAACAGCGCTTTTCTAAAAAAAATTGCAAGTGAACACGAGATCGAATCTGAGCCTATCAAGGAGTGGAGGCAGAATCCAAGTAAACACAGACATGAATCCTCCGGTAAGTACTCAGTCGCCTCTCTGTGTTCTCCTTATTGTTATGCCGGCATAATGATGTGTAGATTGTGGGGTTTACATGATTCCGCCGTTTTCACCATTGAAATGGTTCCTCTCATGGACGCGGCAGTAAACAGTGTTATTATGGATTGGGCCACTATTCTATCAGATAAGCTGGCATTAGCTGTTATCGATTACAGGAACGATTCTAGAGTCAGTGAAAGAAAAATTCCCCCTTTTTACTACAGTGCGTATATCCTGGACACTTTGTGTTTTAATTCTGAATTCCCTATTCTTGGCTGGAGGTGAACCATGCAGGATCCCTCGCCCATTCACATTTATCATCGTAAAATGTGGAAACCATCTTATAAAAACCACATGTACCAGATTTGCAATGGTTTCATGGTGCCTGTATATTATGCAATTTTTGACAAGCCTATCCCCAAGATATCCTACCTTGCTTCTTTTGATTTACCTGCGGTAGGTAGTTGGTTCGGAGAAGAACATTTCACTTATATTAGGGTTTTCGGAAGTCAAGCCAACCCTCATGTCCTTCCTTTATATGTACCTGATAAACTGTTAGCAAGGGAGATTGCTTACCAAATAACAGCAGAAAGCACCACTCAGATTCTTAAAAAGGAGAAGAAAAGGGGTTGGCCTACTTTCCCCTTCAGATGTGGGGTTTTCACGCTGCATGATCTAAAACATGCAGAGAAAGAAGCTTCAAAGATTCAAGCCCTAAATTTTGCTACCCTGCCCAATAGGCTATTTGATCCAAAGCGAACAGCATATGCTGCTTTGGAACATGCCAAATTAGCATTATTTGATCACAAAGAAGACATTTTTGATGACATGTTCAAATCAGCTGAATCGATATTTCAGGTCATGCAACTCGCCAAGAGGCAATACAATGATGAAGGATTAATTGAGTTTAATAAACTCAGAGAACAGAGGTTGCAAACTCTGCCTCTGGATTTATTAATAACTGCCCAAGCAACATCATCAAGTGGCCCTGGCAAACAACAGACTGAGAAGCCTCCTGCTACAATACAGACCAGTAATAAAGAGCAGGAGGAACAACAAAGGAAACATCGAGAAGAGAAGATAAAAAAAGAACAGCAAGAAAGCTTGAGGAAAGAGAAGGAAGATAAACAGCACCAAGAGCAGGCAGAGAAGAAGCAGAAAGAAAAAGAAAAAGAGCAGGCAGAGAAAAAACAGGCAGAGAAGGAAAAAGAGCAGGCAAAAAAGAAACAGGCAGAGAAACAACAGGAAGAACAGGAGCAAAGGAAAAAAGAAAAGCAAGGGCAACTGCTTAAAGAATCCCAGTCTAAACAAAGCGCCACCGATATTAATAAAAGTGTTGTCACAAACCCTCAATTACAAAAGGAATGGCAACATTTCAGCACCATCATCGGTGGAAATAAAGACTCGCAGAGCACTGATACTCCCAAAAGCAACACTGAACAGGGTAAAACCTTATCTCAGGATTTAAGCATAACCAGCGCTACAACAAAGTCAAAAGAAGTGGAGATTATTCCGAAAAGCCCTAGTGAACAAATCGTGCTACAGGTAGAAGATATTCCCCCTCTGAATGTCTTCTACAGCCCAAAATATAAAGCCGTAGTAAAACGGTCGAGAAAGAGACAAAGGCCTGATGAACCTTCTATCTTTCCCGAGTCAACCATCATGGGCAATGTAGTATGGAAGCAGAAACAAGACCCCTCCGATGATCTAACCAAACTCTCACAGTATGCTGGAGCCTATTCAGCTGCTACTATAGACAAGGCATCAGAGGTAAGTCTTTTGCTTAAAACTAGAGAGCAAGAGATTTCCACTTTACAAGAAGAGTTGGCAGCAATGAAACAAAAGGTGACACAAACCGAGGCACAGTTAGAGCAACAACAACAAATGAATGAGCAGTTGACTAAACAATGGGAGGAGGAAAAACAGAGCATCAATCAGTCGGCAATCCATAGACAAAATGAGTTGCAAGAGGCTTTGGGACAATTAAAGGAAGCAAATGAGCAATTATTGAAAAATAAGGATGAGCATATCGCCCAGATTACAGCACAACTGGATAATTTCAAAGGAAATTCGCAGGTAATGGAATTCAAAAAAGAAGCGACAATAGTTAACAATGTGCTTATATCGCAAGTCAAAATATTGGCTCAATACCTTGCTCAAGCAGAACCACTTTGTGAGTTAGCCACAATTGTAAGTGATCGAGTAGAAAAGGCAAGAGATGAGTTGAATCAAGCTGATGAAATTATCACAGCACACCTTGAATGGCAAGATTCAAAAGAAGGAAAAGATTCTAATTTGCCAAAAATACTTGAAGTTCATAAAAACATATTATTCATAGAATGGCATACACAGGTAATGAAAGCAGAAAGGGCAGCTTCAAGGAGCACATTGACTTCTAACAATCTGATTGATCTAGTTAATGATACACTTTACTTATCAAACATTGTTACCCAGTGTACACCCGGAAAGGTAATTACAGCTCATACATTGGAACAATTATCTTACCCAGAGTTAGAGAACAGAGGAAAGTTAATCGCCGGGGTTAACAGCCTAAGCATAGAAACATATTGGCATTTCCTCATTAAGCCTTATGAACAACGAGCCGCCATTAAATGTTTGACCGATGTTGTTCAGTACATGATCCCTGAAATCCAAGATGCCACATTTGCCGCCCAGCTCAGCTCACGAACAAACAAACCGCCAGAGATTCAGCCGATGCTCGACATTCATCACCTAAGGTCTAAAGATAAACAGCCTACAGAATGAGTCATCATCCAGCTCTTTAGTCCGCCAGGGAAAATAGCAACGAAGAAGTTATTGATATCAGAATAATTAGCATTTTTGTTTCGTAGATATTTTAGATTAGTTTAGTATTTATAGACCCTTTCACGCATTTAGAAAGGGTCGTAAAATTTTGTATAAGACTTAACAGACTGAAGTTTGCACTATTGTGCTTCAGCCTCTATTCTTTTATGAAACTCGACCAGTTGCTTTTATTTAAAATGAAGAAAGTTTCTTAATTCAATTGTGCACTACTGTCGTTGATTTGAGGAATGTTGATGCATCTAAGTGAAAGCCATACGTAGCGATTCATATTCGGAGTGACTTGCTATTCAACTGGTATTTTTATCTTTTGTTTAGATTCATTCTGAATATATTATTTCGCTGTGTATTTATTCTTGCTACTGTTAATTGTATACATGCATAATGACAGGAAATATTACTCATACCACTATTGGATGTCTAGATGATATGCCTTACTATTCATCATGTATGCGTTAATAGTATGAATGTTTAAAGTTTTAGTAGCATTGTTTTAAATCGCTGTGCCTAACTATTTAGGTGCAGCCATTTTAAATGGTTTAATATCTATGTCCATATAAATGCAGTCATCTATATAATTGTATTTTTGGATATAGAACATCAAAAGCTACGCTTTAGATGTTCAAATAGATTCCCGGGATAGTTTTATTGCATTTCTGTCAATAGTTAATAGATATTCATTTACCATTACTGTTACCAACAAAGTATTTATTCATCCCATTCATCTATTGTTGGGAAACTGGTCCCATTATCCCCAGTCGGAGCCACTACACCAAACGGAAAAGGAGCTGCACTAAGGTCCGGACCGGGTGGTTTTCCCAATGTTGGTGCAACGATTTTCGAGTCATCAACAGGTTCTCAAATTGACTAGATGTCAATTTGATTCCCTAGTGGTGAACATATGGCTATAATGCCAAGGGAGGGATATTTATAGAATGCTTGGGGTTTATACACCATGGTGTTATAATAGTAGGGAAAGGGTGACATAGAGAATTAGATAATAGAAGTTAGGAGTTAATATGGAGGGAAAAGGTGAATGAGGAGTGTTGTCACTAAGTTTATTTGAAAACAACTTAGCTTAGGGGGTAGATCAAAATGAAAAGAATTTTGCACAAGAAATGTGGCTGTTAAAGGAAACAAGAACCAATATAAAACCTTGAATTCTTTCATAAACACAACTGGTGTAGGGGTGTTAGTAATGAGTGTAAAACAAGGAAACAAGGAAGTTAGACATGCTCCATTGTGTTGTTTTCATTATATTGACCAGCAAGATTCTACTTGAAAGGAATACCACTTCTGCAACCCCATCTACCTACCCATCTACTTGCCTAGCATTTTTTGTTTCTTCTTGGAGGGTGCACTTGGACTTGCAGACCCTTATGTGCCTTTTCTTTTCCACTGGATTTTCTTTTGATTACATATCTAGCACTGCCCTTATTGCTTCCAAGGCCCCAGATTAAGGAGTTGGGAGCCTTAGTTTTCTCTACCTAACTATTGGTTTGCCAAGATTTAACAGTTTGGACAGACTTCTTTCTCTATTCTACAACAGAAAATTGAAACATGGCATGATCCAGATTAGACTGTCGGACCATTCATCAAAATTTAGTAAACATGAAGGCATGTACACACCTTGCCTTGCCTTGGCAATATGGGATCTTTGTATCAGCAAAGCAGAGCATATTTGGCATTTGAATTTTCCAATCATGAAATATGAAACCTATTGGTATAGGTATCCAACACCTCCATGCAGCAGAAGAAGGTGGATACGGTCATGAAAGAAGATAGGGAGATCTTCTCCTCATCAACAGGGGTACCATTGCACTGTCAGGTCAAGCATTCATTCGATGTGACTCCTATAGCACCTCTACCTAGCAAGCCAATGTATCACCGCTCCATTGTGGGAAATTCCAAGTACAAGCAATGACATGATCAACATCAGGTGCCACACAAGTTTCAAGTGGGTGAAAAAATATGGTTGTGTCTACAGAAAGAACGCCTTACAAGAGCCCATCAGAAGCTCAGACCACTTCAATATGGTCTTTACACCATTACCAAGGCTATGGAAAACAATTCTTTGGAGCACAATATTCCCCCATTCCTTTGCTTGCTCCGAGTGTTCAATGTGGACCTCCCTCAACCATAAAATTTAGTGGTTATAGATAAATGGCTTATGGGTTTTGATAATGGGGCGCCTCGTCCCCTTATCACAAATATTGGGGGTTCCCCTATCAATTTCTCTCTTTGCCTTCCCTCTCAGCCCCTTAACCCCTATTTCATGAGGTCTTAAGGCCCATTCTCATTCTATAATGTTAGGATTATAGATATCAGTAAACCATGCTCGAAACTCTGACTTATACCCATTCATGCTACCTTTATGTCCTCTTACCCTGTTTATATCATCTAGGCTTAACTGTAATGAAGCTAAATGTGGGACCTATGCAGATGTTTCGACTCCTTGAAAGAGTTCATAAAAGGCATCCTCTTCATGAGTAAACTGTTTGAATTTAACCATAGTGGTAAAGTCTTTAGCAACTTGATTTAGGTCATACTCTCATTAATCCAGGTGGATATTGGTGGCCACCTACCAATTCCACTTGGACCCCGACCATTACTTCTTTAAGTTTTTCAGTTTCCTCAATTGTAGCATAGTATACTATTTTTAGCAGTTTTTCGGGTCCTAAAATTCCAGAGTCGATTTGAGTCCCTAAACGACCTTTTTTTGGGAATCTACTGCCAGCGATATTTTGTCTAAAATCATCTTTTTTGTCGTACACCTTGGAGATATCTTTCCAACGGGTTATCATGCGCGTCAAATGGAGATAATATGACCAAGTTGCAACCACGGGAATTTGGTTGTCCAATTCACCCCAACGGGGCCCATAAACCCTTGGTGTTACATCTCCTCGGGCTAGGGTTTTAGTTGCTTATGATTTTCTCTTATTGTTCAATAATAAAAAGGCCCTTGAGTCTCATTGTAAGGTAGTTTATAGGCATGTTGCTGCCACATCTCTTCTCAGAGATAAGCTACCATCGCCCTAGCTAGTTTATTTCCATTTATTTTTGTAAGCATATTTCAGTATTTTACATTAATGAAACAAAGCATTATTTTCGGTGCATCTATATGTTTATTGTTATCTCTGTAATTTGTTGTGTTCCTATTTAAATATGGATCAGTGGTATCAAAGCGGTCTGCTTTTCTTCTCTGTTTTTCTTTGCATGTCCCCAACGAGGTCGGGATATAAGGAGTTAGGGCTTGAACTGGTCGAACCATTGCAAGACCAGCCTCACAAATCCTGACGTCCTCCCATGGTGGATGAAAAGAAAGATGAGGGGGTAGGAGATCCTATCACAATCTTGCTCGAAGAAGCCCTTGAGCAACGAAGGAACGCAATGATGGACAACTTTTCCCAGATCCTTCAGTGGCTACCTAGGGGCGACGCATCGACTCCCAACAACTACTCTGGAAATGCCACACCATTTAAGGTACAAGTTAATTTTGAAATCCCCATATTCGAGGGTCAGATAGAAGCAGATGTCGTCCATAAATGGTTAAATCTGCTATAGGGTTATTTTTCTGTTCATGATTTTTCCGGTCGGGAAAAAATTATTTTCGCTCTTCTCAAAGAAGCCCCCCATGTCAAGGACTGGTGGGAAACCTACTGCAAGCAGAAGGATGAAAGTATTGGCTCACTATTTTTAGTTGCACCCACTTAGAACTCATTCCGGGATGCCATCAAGGTGCAGTACTACCCTGTCGGAAGCTATGAGTATCAATACATAAAGTAGACCACGTTGCGGTAGGGAAGGGACCAAGACGTGCCGGAGTTTACCAATATTTTCCATACCCTTCGCACAAAGTTGGGTATCAAGGATTCAGAGCATCATTTGGTACTCAAATACTATGGTTTCCTACACAAGTACATCCAAGAAGAAATAGAATCCCTGAACATCTCCTCGCTTAGCACGGCATACCGATATGTCATCAAGGTCGAGCAAAAGTTGAAACAGAAAAAGTGAGACTTTGGATCTGAAAATCTGAAGCAAGGGAAAGCTACCCCCAAACCGTGGAACAAAGGAAAAAGCCAAGGCGGGGCGGCCCAAGACAACCCGCCAAAGCTTCAAGCAAAGAATAGCACCGTGAAACCAAAAAAGGACATGAGAAAGTGGTGTGAGTTCCATAAGAGCTCCACTCACAACACAAGTGAGTGTTGGGCCAAGTAATCACTCATGGTTGAGCTAAAGGTTTCAGAATTAGATGCATGTTCTGACTCTGAGTCAGAACCAGACAAGGGAGTGACAAAGGGAAGAAGATTATCGATGCGGAGCCCAATGCCACCATTTCCACCATGAAGATCCAGAAGGAGGAACCCGAAGATCAGAGGAGGAGGAACATCTCTTCCACTCCTAGATGTGGGTAAAGGGCTCCCCACTATAGTTCATTGTTGACAGTGGGAGCCAAAAGAACCTAATTTCAGTAGAGGTCGTGAAGTGGTTTGGCTTACCGACCACAACACATCCACAACCATACACCATTAGGTGGCTTCACCAAGGGCAGGATCTTTGCGTGAGCCAATAGTGTTGCCTTCCATACAACGTCAAGCCCTTCATGGATGAGGTATTGTGTGACATTGCTCCCCTTGAAGTTTGTGATGTATTATTAGGACAACCATACTTGTGGAAGTGACATGTTGTGTATGAATCAAGGCCCAGTGTTGTTATTGTTATTTTGGGAAATAATTTGTACAAGATACCAGAGGTAGCACGACCTACCACCATCTCTTTGGTTACTGCAAAACAATGCAATAAGCTCATTTCCAAAACTGGGAATTTTTTTTTCCTGATGATACACCCTCAAGGAAAGAAGAAGATGGTGGCCATGACCTCCAGATAGGGCCCCTCCACATGGCAACTACAGATGGACAAGGTCGTGGAGGAGTACGAGGACATCTTCACCTCCCTTGCAGGGGTTCCTCTACACTGTCAGGTCAAGCACTCCATCAATTTGACCCCAGGTGCACCACTCCCCAATGGACTATTCTATCAGCGCTCTGTTATGGAGAATGATGAAATCAAGAGGTAGATTTAGGAAATGCTGCAGAAAGGTCACATTCGTCCGAGTTCATCACCCTGTGGGAGCCCGATCGTGTTGGTATAGAAGAAGGATGGGACTTAGAGACTCTGTATTGACTATTGGGCGCTGAACAAGATCACTGTCCATAATAGGTACCTGATCCCACGGATTGATGACCTCCTAGACCAACTGAAGGGGGCAAAATATTTCAGTAAGATCGATTTGAACTTAGGATATCACCAGTTACCAAGCGAACCCCCAATTTGGAGAAATGCACTTTTGGCATGACCCAGGTACAGTATCTGGGATACATTATTGATGAATAGGGGCTGCATGTGGATCTAGCCAAGATCCAAGTCATTTGGGATTGGCCATCTCCAACAACTCTGATAGAGCTTCACAACGTTCTGGGTCTTGCCAACTTCTACGATAGGTTCATGTTGGGATTTTCTCATATCACTTGGGCCTTGAGTCAAGTCACCAAGAGAGGAAGGAAAGCAAAATTCTTTTGGTCTAAATCTCAAGAGAAGGCATTCAAAGAGTTAAAAGATTGCCTCTGCTTGGCACCAATGCTCGCAGTACCAGACTTGCAACAACCATTTGAGGTCGAGACAGATGCCTCTGAAGATGCTATTGGAGCAGTCCTTACTCAACATGGGAATCCAGTGGCATATCACAGTGAGACACTTTCAGACACAGTCCGGAAGTATCCCACTTATGAAAAAGAGATGGATTCCATTGTGCAGGCCTACTGATAATGAAGCATTACATTTTGGGGAAGGAAACAGTCATCCACATAGACAACCGATCCCTACAGTTCATATAGACCCAAGGAAAATTGCAGAATGATTGCCATCAGAAGTGGTCCACATACCTGCAACAATTCGATTTGAATATCAAGTATAAGAAGGGCAGCACCAATAATGTTGTACATTGCCTCAGTTGACCACCGATCATGGAGTTAACCACCGTTCTCAACTCTTGTAGGCACGAGACTTCTGATTGGCCACTTCTCTACAAAAGCAACCCAGAATTTTACCATACATACTGGACACTCTTGGAGGGTCAGCATGTTCCATATTTTCACCTCCAGGATGCCCTGTTATGCCACCTGGGTCACCTTTGTGTTCCTTCATGTGAGCATGCCAAGATGATTTTGGAAACACACTACAGTTGAGCTGCTGGGCATTTTAGGGTTGAGAAAATGGTGGCAGTGCTACAAAAGTATTTCTATTGGCTGAATCTTCGATGGGATGTCGAAAAGTACATTAGATCATGCACTGCCTACGCCATTGCCAAACCGACCATCAAGAAGCAAGGCCTCTATACCCTGCTGTCTACCCCTAGTCAACCCTGGGAATCCATCTCCATGGATTACATGTCAGGCCTTCCTTCCACTAAGCATGGAAACGACTGTGTTTTTGTGGTCGTCAACAGGTTCTCGAAGATGGCCATGATGGCGACCTACAAGAAGAATATGACAGCAGAAGCCATTGCTAAACTCTTCTTTGAACGAGTGTGGGTACACTTTGGGATCCCACAGTCTATCATCTTAGATCGAGGTAGCAGGTTCCTCAACACATTTTGGTCCTATCTCTCGTTGACACTGGACACCAAACTCACTAAGTCCATAGCATTCCATCCTCAAACTGATGGCCAGGCAGAGGTTGTCAACAGGATGATCATACACATTCTACGCATGTACAACTCAAAGCATCCACGCACATGGGATGATAGCCTCCCTTATGTTCAACATAGCAACAATCGGGCTCTCCACAGCTTGACTGGCCACAACCCTTTTCAGGTGGGCTTGGGATTCCAACCACTATGTCCTATTGATGTGGCCATGCCATTTGCATCTACTCATGCATATTCGGCTCATGTCCTGTCTGAAATAGATAAGGAAAACAAATTCATTGAGCACATCCAACATATTCGCTACTAGGTCCATGACATTATGGAGAAATCAAATGCCAAGTACAAACAGTGACATAATCAACATCGAGTGCCACACAAGTTTCAGGTGGGCAATAAAGTCTAGTTTCATTTGCAAAAGGAATGCCTTACTGGAGCCTATCGGAAACTCAAACCACTCTGATATGGTCCTTACACCATTAGCAAGGTTGTGGGAGACAATGCATTTGAGCTCAGAATTGCCCCATTCCTTGGCCTCCACCTAGTGTTCAATGTGGACTGCCTTCAACCATACTTTCCACTATTACTAGACACATCAGATATTGTAGAACAGCTCACACCCACAGAGTTAAATCTAGATTGCATGGAACAAGTTGCAAATAATCGGATCATGGAAACAAATATCAAGCACACTCGCCAACAGAATCTCCAACTGTATCGAGTTGTCAAAGCAGGCCAACTCCTTCACCAAGGCAAGTGGCTCACCGGGGACCAAGTTCCGTAGAAGTTTCCTCATCTCATGGAGGGACTCAACACAATGGGGACCATTGCTTCCTAAGGGGGGAGAAATGATCCAGGTGGATATTGGTGGCCACCCGCCAATTCCACTTGGACCCCCACCATTGCTTCTTTCAGTTTTTCAGTTTCCTTAATTGTAGCACAATTTACTATTTTTAGCATCTTTTCAGGTCCTAAACTTTCGGAGCCATTTTGAGGCCCTAAACGACGTTTTCTTTGGAAATCTACCACCAACGATTTTTTGTCCAAATTGTCTTTTCTGTTGTAGCCCTCGGATAGATATTTCCAATGGGTTATCATGAGCATCAAATGGAGATAATATGACCAAGTCGCGACCCCAGGAAGTTGGTTGTCCAACTCACCCCACCGAGGCCCATAAACTCTTGGTGTTACATCTCCTTGGGTTAGGGTTTACTCTTATTGTTCAATAATAAAAAAGGCCCTTGAACCTCATTGAAAGGCAGTTCAGAGGCATGTAGCCGCCACATCTCTTCTCAGAGATAAGCTACCATCGCCCTAGCTGGTTTATTTCCATTTCTGTTTGTAAGCATATTTTAGTACTTTACATTAATGAAAAGAAGTATTATTTCCACTGCATCTTTGTGTTTATGGTTATCTCTGTAATTTGTTGCGTTCCTATTTAAATCCGGATTAGTCACCCTAGAACTATGGTCAATTTTAGAGACATAATAATCTCTACTTATTTTACTGCGTTCCCATAGTCATGTAGTGCAAAAGTGCCACATTATAATGGGAAGGCTGGACAAATGTCTTTTTTCTGTTCCCTCGGGACTTTGGTTAAACCACCCTCCCCTGCTGTCTGGGAAGCTATCTCTCTGACCAATAGCTTATCTGGAACATAATATGGAAGGACATGTGGAGTGGTAATGCTCCCAAAAAACATGATATAAGTGAATGTTTCTTCACTAAACCATGTTGCGACTGGAAATATGTCTATCTTAGCTTCTTCAGAAAGCCTGGGGGTTGTTTGATTAAAAATGGTTTTATAAATAGGCAGCATAATACTATGGCATATTTTGTAAAAATGGGCATTGAATTAGGATTCCCATAAGATTTTATGGTATGCATGGATGGGGAGAGGTTTCTATATAGTCCACTTCCAACCCATGTTTGGAAATTGAGAACAAAAACAAATGGCGTCCATTATATAAACATTCATATAAAAAGGGGGAATATCTCTTGAGAAAATATTTCTCTTTTGCCTATATTCCCTAATAGCCATAGCTAAATTGTTTGATAAAATATGACACCAGTTCATAATCATCTCATTAACTGTTGCATCAATTAATGGAAGCCAGTCTATGGAAAATTTGGTACTATTAGCTTTACCAAATAACCTACACATCATCAGAGCTTCAAAATTATGTGGGGCCAAGAGGGATGCAATTGGATACATACCGATTTTTCATGTTTGAATTTTCCTGAGCCTGACCTCCAAGTTTGTGTAACATCCATGTTGTGAAGTAAAATTATAAGTGCGGACAAAAACAAATTCCTCTAGCCTGATAATGGGTCCAGCCACAACTGATACATTCTATGGAAGATTTCTTTACGTTAGTACCAATTAAGAGCACTTACCTCTTAGTATGCTTATCCTGTTTGATGATTTCCTTGCTTGCTCGCTCCAACTATCTCTCACTTCCTTCTTCAAACACCTGAAACAAGTAAACAATAGCAAACAACAACTGTGATAATAGAAAAATTGTAATTCAGCCTACTTAACAAGTCAAGAAACATTTAGCCATGAATATCTAAGATGACAAATCATGTAGGAAATCAATTGATAGTTGCATATATATTGAATCAAGAAGATATTACAATCATTGCCTTGACGTTGCCATTCTCCTTTGACAAAACCAAGTTCCCACACACTTCTGCTAGCATACCATGATGGCCTCAACAACAATAGTTTTAAGACTCTTCACTTTAGGCTTCACACTAAACCAAAATCTCACTTCTCCCTCAGACAACTAGAGAGCTACAACTATGAATAGCTTGTTGTTTACTCCAAACTTAATTAGCACTACCACACCAACATTAACACTAGCTTGTGCTTGGGAAAAAGGTAGGTTTATATAGGATGAATGGATGGGAGATGGATCCTCTTCTCATGGGAGAAGGTCTTATCTCTTGAGGTGGTTCCATCATTATAGGGGAAAGGAGCCCAAACTGACATCCTCGACCCCATCCGGCCAAACCATTTACTAGATTTCCGTTACAAAGCTTCTAGAGCTAGAAGCTTTAGCTCTTTATTTAAAAAACTTTCCATAAGAGGACCGACGTGACTGGAACAAAGCTCAGTTGCTCTGGTCAGTGCTAGGAACAGTGATAATCCCTGCATATCAGTGCAAGGAATACAAGGGCCATTAGTGCCGGTATTGTAAAATGGGAAAAACAGACTTTTCGGGGGAAATGGTGCAAAAGGGAATTGATCTACTCATGAAGTGGGGCATAATGGGAGTTTCTTCATGAAGGGAAAGCATGTAGGGTTCACTGTAGAGGTCCTCCAGGATCAAGGAAAGGGGAGTACAACGACAGTGACAAAATGTTGTGTAACAGATGCCCCCTAAAGTGTGAAGTCTGAACGAGAGTGAGGGATGAAATGCTTTATGAATCAGTGCAAGGAACCATAGCCTATCATCAGAAAACCTGCAAGCAAGTACATATACATATACATAACTGAGAACTCTATCAAATGATACATGAATTGTGGCATGGACGCAGCCATCTAGAGAATGATCATGTAAATGGATCCAAGCATGGGCCTAGCCATCCGTCAAAGAGGATCATAATGAAACCAAGGTATAGTCGTAGCCATCAAATAATGAGAAGGATCACATATGATAACTCATGGTATGGTCGCAGCCATCCATCTGAAAGAGACATGCATATCAACATAACCATGTCATATCACTTCGCAACTTGGACTTTTGTGATCTGAGTCCAGGGTCTTGCGCTCCAACACGACCCAATCAAAGTAAAAATTATAACATGTGAATAGATTTGTTGACGTCAAACATGCTAGAAAGTTGATTGATTACCAGTCAATGATGTAAACTATTAACAAGTGCGAGAGAAACTGCCAATAATGACAATGGTCGTCAAGGCACTATCAGCACAATCCACGGAATGTGAATAGAGGAATTGAAGTTGAACATCAGTGAAATCACTAGATCAAAAGCCAATGATGTGAACTCATCGTTGAGGGTGAAGAAGTTGCCGTTAGGGCATACAAGTTCTAAGGTACTGGAAGGGAGTCTCTCAGTCAACTTCCCAGATAATGAGTCGAAGTCGATGGAAAGCGACCATGTCGAAGGAGGGCCATAATGTATCCCACATCATCGACGTGAGACAAAAGGATGAAAAATGATTTTGGATGATACAGAGAATCAGAGCTAAGTGTAACTGCAGAAGGACAACTCTTGAACATATCTGCGACACGATTAGAAGTTTGGCAGCTATTGGATCCATAGGACCAGTGGTCATAATGATGTGGCAAGGATCAAATGGAAGGAAAAAATAACTGCCCAACCCAGGAAGGTTAACGATACAAAGGAGGATATCCCAACCTCACATGAAGCAGAAAGTGTCATGTTCAAGAGTGAGCTGCCGACACAATTGATTAGATTTCCAAATTTCCCCCCACTATTTCTAGTAGGTACTCCAATTAGTTTTTAATCACAAGCTTGAAGGGGATATAATATGCTTTCACTATAAGTTCATCCTTTGGATGAATATGACCTAGTAAGTTTAATGAGCCCTAGGAAGGAGAAGCTCATGTTCGTCATGATGACGAATCCGATGCATTTTAATACTTGAACAAGTCCGACAAAGGTGTAACTCAATATCTTTTTCATGTTTATAGAGTTTGAAAAAGACACATAAAATAAAACTCCACATGGTCCCTTTTCATACATTTGTGCCTCTCGAGCCCAAAAAGGTAGAAAACGATACTTGAGAGAACTGCTTGACCATTTCAGTCAAGGAGTACATTTTTCATAAGTAGTGCATCCTAGCCTGAAAAGGGGTAAAATTATACTGGGTGCATGATGTTTCGCATCCGTTATCGAGTTCAAAATGACAAGGGCTCGGCCATCTTTTCATTTTTAAACGGTCAGAAAAGAGCTTGAAAGTGGACCCCCCATTTTATTCTCTTTTATGAGTCAAAAGGGAAAAATACATGGAAATATTTTCATATGAGTTTAACGAGTCGAGAAAAAAGCTGAAACGTGACTTGTCATCATCGTCAAACATATGTCACCTATTGCTGCACAAAAAGGTAAAGTTTATTATCTAGTTCTTGAAGAAAAATAGGTTAACCTATTTACAAAAACCTAATATTTTCATGAAAAATTAAATAAAAAGGAGAAAAGTAAATATATATTTACCATGTACCATTTTACCTTGTTGTGAAGACTTTTTACTCACTTTTTCCCTAATTGTTCTAGACCAGATTAGGGGAGATCTCGGAGTTCATTCGTCGAGCTGCCAGTTATAGGTAAGAGCCAAAGCCGTGAGATCTATTTTCATGCCTTTTGTTCTTGTTTTTAACCATTTTTAGGTTTTTGACTCAAACTAATGAATTTTGCAGGAAAGAATCATTGCAAATGGTGGATTGGAAAGAATGGGAACATGAGGATGTGGACACCTGGCCACTGAATGGTCCAAATTGCTTAGAAGCTTTGAAGGCTTGTGGGATCCTCAAAATTTTTCTCACGCCAGGGATGCAAGCCCAACCTGAGTTGCTTCGGTATCTCATTAGTATTTGGGACATAAATCAGAAAATATTTGTCTTTGGTGACCAAGAGATGGAGTTGGAATCTTCAGACATATACTTCATCACTGGTTTGTCCCGAAGAGGGGAACCAGTCAACTTGTATGGGTCACGACTGATTGGGGTGAGCATATCCTCATTGATTGTTGAACATTGCCTTGAGGCCCTGAAATCCAAGAGTGGGAAGATTGATATTTCCACTGTTCAGGATTTGACACTGAGAGTGCTTCTGTTGACCATCAATAGAGTGGCAGGGTCCTAGGCAGTGCATGAGATCAACAAGTCAAAGTTTTTGTACGCTATCGAGTGCACAACACCTACGGTCTTCAACTAGGTTGAGGCCATGGAGATCAACATAAAGCGCCAGCTAAGTAAAGATAAGGCGGGGAATCTAAAGAAATTTTGCTTCGAATCTGGGCTCGTGACCTTTTTCATGGAATGGGTGCCATTGCTCCAGTGCCAGCTGACTAAGGTACACCCTCCCATGCCACGTGACTCACAGATGGTTCGCTGGAGTTATTTGATGCCCATGATCACTGGGGCCCAGCACATGTCGTATAGACCGACATTCTTTTCATGGCTACAATGAAAAAAGGTCATTGTGGAGGACTAGCCATACTGTAGTTTTTAACCCAGTACAGAAATTACTTTCATACGAATTCTAAAACACAAGAAATAAAATGCGAGAGCATAACACATAAAACTCATATACACAGAGATTTTCCCCTAGATCACAAAACCAGGACTACCAGCTTGATTTTTCATTATGTTCCTTTAAATTTTACAATACATATTTATACATGCCGAAGCATCCAATACCATGGACCGAAAACCATCGCGTCAAAAACCATGGACCAAAAACCATCGCGTCCAAAAAACATGTGCTAAAATCATGCAAAAAACCATAGGTGGGTCTGCCCAACCTAACATAGTGTCCAAAACCAAAATTTTCTGGGGTGCTGCCCCGGACCCCATAAAGTGGGGTTACGGGTACACCTTAAGCCCCCTGTGAGCCTCCCCCGCTACACAAATGGCGCAACGAAGGGGGGCTCTGCCCCCCCTCTAACCCCCAGTTAACTACATGAGCTAGTCATGGAAATAATATAACACAACCCAACATTCTCCCACTTGTTTTTTTCTTTCCATAGGGGGCCACAAGAGAGCTTAGTCATTTTTCGAGTCCTGAAATGCCCATTGTCTCTCTACACCAAGAGAACTTCTCAGAGCTCACAGTTTTTGTCAATGCATCTGCAATATTCTTCAAATTGTCCACCTTTACCAACAACACCTTTTTTACTTCTATCATATCCCTCACAAAGTGATACTGAACATCAATGTGCTTTGTCTTTGAATGATATGCGGGGTTCTTTGCCAAGAAAATTGCACTTTGGTTGTCACAGTCTATCCTTATAGCTCCCTGTACTAACCCCATACTTGAACACAATCTCTACAACCAAACTGCTTCCTTGCTTGCATGAGTAGTTGCCATGTATTCTACCTCTGTAGTTGATAGTACCACTACAAATTGTTTCTTACTCATCCAACTGACTGCACGTCAAAATAGGTTAACACATACCCACTTGTAGATCTTCTTTGATCCAGATCTCCAGCCTAGTATGCATCAACAAAGCCATGAATATCCAACACTCTGTCCAATCCTAGTCTTCCTTGGTAGCACAAACCATAATCACTAGTGCCATGAAAATACCTTAAAACCCACTTCACTGTTGTCCAATGCTCCTTTCTTGGTTTTGACACAGACCTACTCAACACTTCCACTGCATGTGCAATGTCTGGTCTAGTATAGACCATTGCATACATTAGGCTACCGACTGCACTTGCATATGGAACACAAGACATCTCCTCTTCCTCTTCTTGTGTCTTGGGACACTGTTCAACAGATAACCTCACACCTGCAAGAATAGGAACCTTCACCGGTTTACTATCCTGCATATAAAATCTCTGTAGTATTCTCTTGACATACTTCCTTTGGTTTAACCAGAGCTTCCTCTTTGCCCGATCTCTTTCAATTTCCATGCCCAAAATATATTTGCAACACCAAGATATTTCATGTCGAATTTGGAGGACAATTGTGTCTTCAAATCCTAGATAATTTCTTTGTCATTTCCAACCAGCAACATATCATCCACATAGAAGAATAGATAAATAACACAGTCACCAATTAATTTAAAATACACACAATGATCTGCTTTTCTTTTGGTGAAGCCAAGTCCCCGTATAAATGTATCAAATTTCTGATACCACATCCTTGGTGACTATTTTAACCCATATAAAGACATCGTTAACTTGCATACCAGTTCTTTCTTACCCTTCACCACAAAGCCTTCAGGTTGCTTTGTGTAGATTTCCTCTTCTAGATCCCCGTGAAGAAATGTTGTCTTTACATCCATCTGTTCTACCTCAAAATCAAAAGTAGTAGCAATAGATAAAAGTAATCTAATAGAAGTTACCTTGGCAACATGAGAAAAATTACTACCAAAATCAATTCCTGTCACTTGGGAATAACCTTTTGCTACCAACCGAGCTTTGTATTTCTCCAATTTTCCTTCTGCATTTGTCTTCTTTTTGAACACCCATTTGCTGCCAATGGGTTTCCTTCCAATCGGCAACTCCACCAGATCCCAAGCCTCATTTTTGTGCTAAGATGCCATTTCATCAACCATGGCCTCTTTCTAGAGTTTTCCATTCTCTGAATCCACTACTTCCTTCACAGTTCTAGGATCATCATCAGTAACAGACAAAGAAAAATTTGAACAGAAAGCATATGGACTATACCTTTCTAGCTGCCTTCTTTCTCGAACTGATCTTCTCACAGCCAAAGTTTGTGGATATTCATCATTTGATTCCTCCTCTGCTGTAGAGTCTGATTCTTCCTCTAGCTCAAACCCTATCTTCTCAGGTTCCTTTGGTTGGACTTCATGTTTAATAACATCTTTCACCTCTCTGAACACCACATCTCGGCTGTACACAACCTTCCTTGTTACTGGGTTCCAAAGCTGATAACCCTTTAAACCATCCTTATACCCAATAAAGATGCACTTTTCAGATTTACTATCCAACTTGGTTCTTTTCTCCTTTGGAACATGTACATATGCATCACATCCAAATAACCTTAGATGTGAAAGAGAGGGTTCTTACCAATCCATACCTCTTGTGGAGTTTTATCCTCCAACACTGATGAAGATGATCTGTTGACCAGGTAACATGCAGTATCCACCACCTCTGCCCAGAATTCCTGTACTAACCCAGCACCACTGAGCATGCTTCTTGCCCTTTCCATCAATGTCTTGTTCATTTTTTCTGCGACTCCATTTTGTTGAGGTGCATATGGAGTAGTCTTCTACCGTGCTATACCACACTTCTTACCAAATTCTTCAAATTCCTTACTGCAAAACTCTCCACCATTATCTGTCCTCAACACCTTTATCTTCTTCTCTATTTGGTTTTCCACTAGAGCCTTAAACTCTTTAGACCTGTCAAAGACTTCAGATTTCTTCTTAAGGAAATATATCCATGTATTCCTTGAGAAGTCATCTATAAATGATACATAGTACACAAACTTACCCAGTGATGGAACCTTCACAGGTCCAAACACATCACTGTGCACAAGTTCTAATATATGTTTCGCCCTCTTACTACCAGAGGGGAAACTCACTCGATTCTACTTCCCATATACACAATTTTCATAAAAATCAAAATCCAGAGAGCTATTACTCATACCTTCTACCATACCTTTACCATGAAGTATTCGAAGGCCCTTATCTCCAATATGTCCAAGTCTTTGATGCGACAACATGGTCTTCTCTCTAGAGACCACTAGATTTTCTGCTCAAATTTCAAGAATCACAGAACTGTTGCACCCATCAATAACAGTGCTACCTTGCAACTTGTACAGAGTTCCAATTTGAACTCCCCGCATCAATACCAGTGCTCCCCCAACCATTTTGCAGGTGTCCTTCTCGAACACTGTTTTTACACCTGCATCATCTAGCTTGCTTATAGAAATCCGATTTCTAGCTAATGTAGGAATATGCAAAACACCCAGAAGTGTTCTAACCCTTCCACCTTGCAAATTTAACTTTACTTTTCCGTGACCAATGATTCTAGTCTTCCTATCATCCCCTAAGAAGACATCACCACCATTGTATTTCTCATACTCATAGAACCACTCTCTATGGGGAGTGAAGTGAAAGGATGCACCTGAGTCAATCAATCATGCCTCATGATCTACATGTGTACTTGAAGAAGCCAAGTAAACATCCCCACCTTCATCTGAGGTGGTTTTTGCCTTTGCAGAAGGAGCATCATTAGATCCCTTTCCTTTACCAAGAGCTTTATATTTATAGTCCCTTTTGTAGTGCCCTTCCTTTCTGCATTTCCAGCACACCACCTTTACAGGTTTTCTTAGAGATTTAGGTCTCCCTCTATATTTAGATCTCCTAGTCGATGACTTATTTTTATTTCTATTATGGGACTGTCCTCGTATAGACAAGGCATCACCATTCTGGCTCTCCATATTTTTCAGTCTCATCTCCTCTGTCAGCAAGGCTGAGACTATTTCATCAAACTGCAAGGTAGTTTCATTGCTACCTAATGCAATAACCAGACTATCCCACGAATCTGGTAAAGAACACAACAAACTGATGCACTTATCTTCACCTGAAATTTTAATATCAACAGATGCTAACTGACTTACCACAATATTAAATGACTTTAGATGCTCTGTCACCGAGTCTCCTCTTTCATCCTTAGGTTATACAGCTTTTTCCATAGGCACAGTTTATTCACCAGAGACTTAGATTGGTACAAAGTCCCTAACTTGTCCCACAAAGCCTTCGCTGTAGCTTCCCCTTATACGTTCAACAATACTGAATCTGAGACACACAATTGTATTGTGCTCTTTGCCTTCCGATCTAACTTCTTTCATTCTTCATCGGACACTCCCGTTGGTTTGTTACCTGGATCTACCATGATCCATTGATCTTAATCCACCAACAGATCCTCCATCTTGAGTTTCCACAACTCAAAACTTTGATCATTAAATTTCTCGATCTTTATCTTTCCACTGCTCGCCATCTTCTTTCACCACCAAAATCAATCTCACAGATGTCCCACTGGACAGGGTCTACCACAGGCCCAAGCAAAATCCCTCAGCAACAAAGGAGTCCCCTTGAAGCCAAAAAAGCTCCAATACCAAATGTAGGTTTTAACTGCGTACAAAAATTACCTGCATACGAATTCTAAAACATAGAAAATAAACAATGCGAGAGCATAACACATAAAACACATATACACAGAGATTTTCCCATGGATCCAAAAACAGGGACTACCAGCTTGATTTTTCATTACGTTCCTTTCAATGTTACAATACATATTTATAAATGCCGTAGCATCCAATACCATGGACCGAAAACCATCGCATCCAAAATCCATGGACTGAAAACCATCACGTCCAAAAAACATGTGCGAAAATCATGCACAAAACCATAGGTGGTTCCGCCCAACCTAACATAGGGTCCAAAACCAAAATTTTCCAAGGAGCTACCCCAGACTCCATAAGGTGGGGTTACGGGTACACCTCAAACCCCGTGTGACCCCCCTCACTACAGAATCGGTGCAATGAAGGGGGGATCCGCCCCCCTATAAACCCCCAGTTAACTACGTGGGCTAGTCATGGAAAGAATATAACACAACCCAACACATAGAGTGGCACCGAATTTCGTGGAGATCTGGACATGCCGTTACCAGATGGAGAGGATTTTGATGATGAAGGTAAAAAATCACTTTTTTAATTTTGATATTTTTTAAGTGTCTTTTGGTATATATGTACTTATAACATTTCTCTCATTAATGTAGACGTTGAAGCAGAGCAGCCTACTAGGATGTCCCTAATAGCCAGGTGCATCCCCCGCCCGATTGGTGTTGTCGGTCCTTATCAGGAGTGGAGTGACAACGAGGAGGAGATTGCGAGGAACCTTGAGGGGTTGACTCATGGTCACCCAAAGTATGCTCGGGTAGGAGACATTCCTCGCCAGTACCAGAGACACATGGTGGGAGTCTCGAATCAGATCCACCAATTGCTGACTCTTGTTGCACGAGCTGTATCATGCTACCATGATCACCATGCTGATTAGTTCCTAGGTCCAGCACTTACATTTTTCTAGGCCTATGAGCCACAGATATATGAGGCCTGTGAGCCGCCGATGTTATTCTAGACACATATATTATTTTTTGGGGTTTTGATGTATCAAACATTATCTCCATATATATATATATATATATATATATATATATATATAGATGTTGTATTTTCTTTCTTACTATGGTACAAATGGTTTGTTTTATCTTTTCACATGTTTCGTAAATGTCTATCCAATACATAATTTTCTAATGCTTCTGCTAATGTATTCATGCATCTAGGAATATTATGATATGTAATGTAATCAAAATGTCTTTCCAATAGATGAATATGGAGATACATTCTCAATATTTGAGGGTTTCTGACGGAATATTGCTCGTTGAGTTGAAGGATGACAAGTTGTGAATCCATGTTGACAACCAAGTCTCGAATGTCGAGAGAAATAGCTTCTGACAACAATTCGATGACTACACTGTATTCAAAATTGTTGTTAGTTGTAAGACCTAAACAGATACCTTGAAGGTCAATCAACTCATCGTTAGGGTCATAAATAGCTCATGCTAAAGATGATAGGTTCCGGGTACTATAGCAAGCACCATCAGCGAAACTGATGTGAGGAGTCACAGACATCTACAAAGAAAGAAAAGCATAGTAAATGGGAAAGCTGTTTGAAAACCAACACACCAAACCACACTGCACAAAAATCAATGACACACTAATGTACACAAGTAACCATGCAAGATGACCTAAGCATAGTACTTCTTGAGGTAAAGCTTGTTTTGGGGCTTATCTAGAGGATTTCTTCATAATCAATAAGCTCATAGGCCCTTTTCTACAAAACATGTTTCACAATGTAGGGCCCATGCCACATGGGTTCGAACTTGCCTTCCCCCAACGTATCAATAGCCTGGTTGTATATTAAGACCAAATCATCCTCAGAGAACGCGTGAGGGGAGACTGACTGATCGAAATGGGAATCGACCCGTTTCTTTTGCACTTCGATCACCAAGGTGGTGAGACGATGAGTATCATCCAGGCGTTCTAAATATAAGATGCATTCCTCCTAAGGTGATGTTTTGGTGAGGAGTTCAACAACTAACTTGAGTGAAGGAATCTCACATTCGATCGGCAATGTTGCTTCCAGACTGTAGACTAGTTGGAATGGTGTGAATCCAGTTGCATCTGGTCGAGGTTTGGTAAGCCCATAGAGCTGAAAAGAGCATGAGATGCCAATTTGACTTGTGCATCCCAATATTACATTGAAGCGTTGTAACCAAAACTTTGTTCACAGCTTCAACTTGGCGATTGGCCTGAGGATAATATTGGGTCGAGCCATCATAGCGCAAGCCCAATGCGGATGTCATCGCATTTAGCATGTAATCTCTGGAATGGGAGCCATGGTTTGTAACAATGGCTTGAGTTACACCGAACCTAGAGATAACATGGTTGAAGAGGAATTGA
Organism: Pinus taeda; assembly: GCA_000404065.3. NCBI lineage: Eukaryota > Viridiplantae > Streptophyta > Pinopsida > Pinales > Pinaceae > Pinus > Pinus taeda. The sequence goes on along the minus strand of APFE030842952.1, from coordinate 17,309 downwards.
GTGGTCGTCTTACCGTCTGCAGAGTATGTAGGCATCACTTTGGCCCATTTAGTGAAATAATCCATACCGACAATAATATAGCCATGCCCCCTGGCTGAAGGAGGGTTTCATGTCATATAATCAATGCCCCATTTGGAAAAAGGACTAATGGTAATGATGGGGTGTAGGTGAGTAGGTGGGGCACACATCTTGCATTGGTAAATTTGGCATTCATGGCACTTGCGAACAAGGATGCAATCCTTGAAAATGGACGGCCAGAAATAACCAACACGAACGATTTTTTGAGCGGTAGCATAACCATACATATGACCACCACATGCCCTAGAATGGTAATCATTGAGAACTCTTTCCGCTTCCTCAATCATAAGGCATCGTCAAAGAACTGAATCGACACCGACATGGTATAAAGTATCGCCAATAATACGGTAGGGTTGGGAGTGATGTTGAATCCTTCGGCGTTAATCCTTAGTTAACCCAGATTGGAACATGGACGTCTGGAGATACACGATGATATCATCGTACCATGGATCAAGGGTGTTAATTAGGAAGAGAGTCTCGTCCAGAAGCTGTTCATCTGCACCAACAAGGAGAGAGTTAGAAGGAAGGGAAAAAATCAATTCGGCGAAAACGAGTGACTTCTTAGATTTGGTAGTGGTAAATACCAAATCAAATTCTTGTAGGATGACAATCCATTTAGAATATTTTTCCTCCAGCAACTGATGAGCCAGAATGTAGGTCATGGGGTTGCATTTGGAGATCACCGTAGTCGTGTGTAAGAAGATGTAGTGCCGAAAGCATTGAATAGCCTGGATGGCAGCCAAAGCCAACTTCTTGAAATAGGCATAATGCGTTTTAGTGTCAAGGAGGTTACAACTAAGGTAGTAGATAATATATTCGTTTCCTTCATCGTCATCTTGAACCAAGACCATAGTAATGGTGTTAGGGGTCGCAACTAGATAAAGGAAGTAATATCGATAATAATCCGGAGGGTGCAACAGAGGAGCATTTAGGAGGATGGCCTTGAGATCATCAAAATATTTTTGGGCCACCTTATCCCACACAAAGGGCATTCCTTGTTTTAGCAACCGGGCAAATCTTGTAGCTAGCCCAACATAATTGGCTATAAAATGACGGAGAAAATTTTCCTTTCCTTGCAGGCTCTAGAGTTGCTGCATTGAGGATGGAGGGGGTAAATTTACAATTGCCTCAACTTTCAGAAGATCAAGGTGAATACCGTCCTTGGAAATGATAAAGCCAAGAATTTGTCGAGATTCTATGTAGAAAACACATTTATGTAGGTTTAACCGAATGTTATATTGTCTACAGTGCAGAAAAAGCTGCCGAATATGGTCAGGGTGATCTTGGCACTTACGAGAATGAGTGGGAATGTCATCCAAGTAACGCTGGACAATGTTGTGAATATCATGAAATGCATAAGACATTGCCCGTTGAAATGTGGCCCCAACATTTTTAAGGTCGAAAGGGAGATTTTTGTACGCGAATGTACCCCATAGACAAATAAAAGCCATCTTTTCTTGATCGGCCAGTGCAATGTTGATTTGGTTGTAACCATAAAAACTATCCATAAAGGAAAGGATCTCACTTTCGACACATTCATCAATGATTTGATTGATGAAGGGAGTAGGATAGTTATCTTTAGGACAAGCACGATTGAGATCTCAATAATCAACATGAAAGAGGATCATGCCTTGTTTTTAAGTCACTAGGATAATATTGGACACCCAATCTGTAAGAGGGATGGGATAGATGAACTCATCTTTGAGAAGTTTTTCAACTTCACCCTTGATAGCGGTGACCTTCCTATGGTGCAATGGGTAGAGCCATTGCCAAACAAGCTTTGCATGCAAATAGGTTGGTATTTCGTGCATAATAATGCTAGGATCAATGCCACGCATTTCTTCGTAGGACCACACAAACACATCACAAAATTCCTGAAATAGATGAGTATAAGTCTTGATCTCATCCAAAGAAAAAGATACCCTGATGTGGAGATTTTCAATGATACTAGGCTTGATAGAAATATCAATCGACATCGTTTGGGTTATATTACCCAAATTTCCTTCTGACCATACTTTATGAGTCGTGATCGGTGGCAGATGTGGGAGGGAAGCAAATAGAGAAGAGGACTCTTTGAAAGTGGTAGACATGACCGCTAGACGAGGTAGGAATGAGGAGCGATGATGAGTATTTGTGCAAGGTGGTTCCTCAAGAGACGTGACTTCCATGATACCTTCATCAGCAAGGAAGGTCTCGGCTAAGGGATCAAGTGATTCCAAACCACCAAGCCATGGGAATTGAGAGTACATATCGAGAAAGGATGAAAAACTTGAAGCTGAAACAATTTCCATGTAATTGACTTCAATGGGGCTAAGCAGAATAACCTCACCATAGGTATCAACAATATTTAGTGAAGGTATGAACCAAGGATCAAATTTAACCAAGACCATGTTGACCAAGGCTACATGAGGAGGTGGGAGAGGAAAAATTCCCATTAAGGTAGAATCTTTAAAAAGACCTACCCCCACACTCTCATAGGGAGAACCAATGTGCTTGACGTACGAAACATTGCCATCCGACGAGGAAGAGGCAAAGAAATATAGTTGGTCAATAGTGACAATATTCCCTTGATGGGGAAAACAAATCACACAAAATAGGGAGGAGGCTACATCATGCATAGCATGGGTCCACCTCCGATCGAGTAGAAGATTGTAATTGAGATTGGTGTCAATGATTGCTACCTTGACTTGCATTGTCTTGCCTTCCAGAGTAATGGCAAGGTTAGGTAAGACAGTGAAGGGTCGTGAATTGCACCCATTGAAAGCTTCCAAAGTGTTTGGAGATTGGTTCAAAGTGGGAGAACCAATAGCCTTCCAACATGTAGTTGACATGATGCAAGTGGAAGCACCTTCAACAATGACAGTCTAGTGGATGGTATTCTCATTGATGAGTACCTGAATGAGAAAGGAAATCTAATGAGGGAGACACAGAACGTGGTTCTCTAGATCGAAACATATCAAAGTAGAATTGGTGGGATCGATACCCCCAATATTAGAAAACAAATATTTCCACTGCGAGGGGCAGATTTGGAGCACCTCAAGAGTTGACATAGCTGATGGTGCCTAAGCCAAGTCCTCAATAATATTATAGTGTTGAGCAGCTCGAGCTTTGGGATTGTACGAGGATATCCTCAGCACACCTTGAGAGGGTGGTCGTATAGTAGAATCAAGGTTAGGGTGCTCGATATGAAGAGGGCCTGAACTCGAGGCAATAGGAGAAGGGGTGGCCTATTTCTCTTTCCTAGTTGTCGGAGCAGCATTTTGGTAATCTTTCGATCTAGTAGCGACATTAATAGGTGTACTCATCATGAACACTTCAGATCCTAAGGAAGCAGATGATTGAGGCTGGTCTACCCTAACCTTGATTCTGCTGAGATGGAAATGGCTCTTTGAGGACAGCGGGGGTCCCTTTGAGCAAATGACTAACTTCAGATTATCGGGGACAATACTTAGTGTAGTGATCTTCCTCGCAAATGAGGGAGGGATACTTAGGTTTCCGTTGCAAAGATTCACTAGCAGATTATTTGGGAGGACCCTATTTTGGGGCATCGACTTTACCCTTGCCTTTTCCTTTCTTCTTTCCTTTCGAGGATTTTTCCGTTGTGGTAGACTAGACAACGTGGAACTCTAAGGTTTTACTAGGGCTAGGAGGATTCTGGGAAGAACCACTAGGGGCAGTATTTGAGATCGACTTTTGTTTGGAAGAAGATTTAGCAGGGGTTTGGGATATTGAACCAATAACTCCATCGACACGAGGTACAATTTGTGACTTTGATGTCGCAGGATCGGATGATGGCCTCGGAGCATCAGGTAATAACTCATACAAAGTGCTAGATTGAGAGTAAACTAGATATAAGTACTAGGCATGAGCAATGGCTTACTCTTCAGTAACGCATCCACCCATAGCTATATTGCTAGAAATTGGGGCCACGAATGATTTAGTGAACCATTCAGTGAGAAATTGATCAACAATCTCAAATTTGATCAGGTGATGCCTATGTCTCCAGTCATGGATGTGATCGGAGATGTGTGTTGCAGTATCTTGCTGAAGCAATATGAGTAAATAGGTGCCTGTTTCATAGAAAAATGGTAGCTGAAAATGCCTGAGGAAATCCATGGCTAAAGAGTTAAAGTCATGGTAAGTACTTTGAGGAAGCTCGATGTACCAGTTGGTTGCAACACCTGTGAGGGTTTGTCAGAAAAGATGGAGATGAATGGAGTTGTCAATGTAAGAGTTCGAAGAGCACCAGAGGTGATATGTCATCACATGGGCCAATTTGCGGTGAAAAGAAGATCCCCAGTATGGTTTCCAATTTGTGGTGAAGTAAAATTATAAGTGCAGACACGAACACATTCCTCTAGCCCGATAATGGGTCTAGCTACAACTGATACATTCTATGGAAGATTTCCTTAGGTTAGAACCAATTAAGAGGGCCTACCTCTTCGCACACTTATCCCATTTGATGATGTCCTTGCTTGCTCAGTCTAACTATCTCTTGCTTCCTTCTTCAAACACCTGAAACAAGTAAACAACAACAAACAACAACCATGATAATAGACAAATTGTAATTCAACCTAATTAACAAGTCAAGAAGCATTGAGCCATGAATATGTAAGATGAAAAGTCATGTAGGAAATCAATTAATAGTTGCATATATATTGAGTCAAGAAGATATTACAACCATTGTCTTGACGTTTCCGTTCTCCTCTGACAAAACCAGGTTCCCACACACTTGTGATAGCATTCCATGATGGCCTCAACAACAATAGTTTTAAGGATATTCCCTTTATTCTTCACACTAAATGAGAATGAGGGATGAAATTCTTTATGAATCAATGTGGGGAACCATAGTATGTTGTCGGAAAACCTGCAAGCAAGTACATATACATATACATAACTGAGAACTCTGTCAAATGATACATGAATCGTGGCATGGATGCACCCATCTAGAGAATGATCATGTAAATGGATCCAAGCATGGGCCTAGCCATCCATCAAAGAGGATCATAACAAAACCAAGGTACGGTCGCAGCCATCCAATAATGAGAAGGATCACATATGATAACTCATGGTATGGTCGCAACCATCCATCTGAAAGAGACATGCATATCAACATAACCATGTCACATCACTTCACAACTTGGACTTTTGTGATATGAGTCCAGGGTCTTGTACTCCAACATGACCCGATCAAAGTACAAATTCTAACATGTGAATAAATGTGTTGACGTCAAACATGCTAGAAAGTTGCTTGATTACCAGTCAATGATGTAAACTCTTAACAAGCGCGAGAGAAACTGCCAATAATGACAATGGCCCTCAAGGTACTATCAGCACAATCCACGGAATGTGAATAGAGGAACTGAAGTCAAACATCTGTGAAATCACTAGATCGAAAGCCAATGATGTGAACTTGTCATCGAATGCGAAGAACTTGCCATTAGGGCATGCAAGCTCTAAGGTACTGGAAGGGAGTCTCTCGGTCAACTTCCCCAATAATGAGTCGAAGTCGACAGAAAGCGACCATGTTGAAGGAGGGCCATAATTTATCCCACATCATTGGCACGAGACAAAAGGATGCAAAATGATTTTGGATGATACGGAGAATCAGAGCTAAGTGTAACTACAAAAGGACAACTCTTGAACATATCGATGACACAATTGGAAGTTTCGTAGCTTTTGGATCCATAAGATTGGTGGTCATGATGATGTGGCAGAGATTGAATGGAAGTTAAAAATGAATGGCACAACCCAGGGAGGTCAACGATACAAAGGAGCATATCCCAACCTAACATGAAGCAAAAAGTGTCATGTTCAAGAGTGAGCTGCCGACATAATTTATTAGATTTCCCAACCATTTCTGGCAGGTACCCCAATTTTTTGTTAATCACAAGCTTGAAGGGGATAGAATATGCTTTCACTGTAAGTTCATCCTTCGGATGAATATGACCTAATAAGTTTAACAAGCCCCAGGAAGGAGAAGCTCATGTTCGTCATGATGATGAATCTGATGTTTTTTAATATTTTAATGAGTCTGACAAAGGTGTAACTCAGTATCTTTTTCATGTTTAGAGAGTTTGAAAAATACACATAAAAGAAAACTCCACATGGTCCCTTTTCGTACATTTGTGCCTCTCAAGCCTGAAAAGGTAGAAAACGATACTTGAGAGAACCGCTTGACCGTTTCAGTCAAGGAGTACCTTTTTCATAAATAGTGCATCCTAGCCTGAAAAAGGGGTAAACTTATATTGGGGACATGACATTTCACATCCGTTAACAAATTCAAAATGACAAGGGCTCAGCCATCTTTTCGCTTTTAAATGGTCAGAAAAGAGCTTGAAAGTGGACCCCCAATTTTATTCTCTTTTACAAGTCAAAAGGGAAAAATACACGGAAATATTTTCATATGAGTTTAACAAGTTGAGAAAAGAGCTAAAATGTGACTTGTCATCATCATCGAACATTTGTCACCTGTCACTGCGTAAAAAGGTAAAGTCTATTATATAGTTCTTGAGGTAAAATAGGTTAACATATTTACAAAAACCTAATATTTTCATGAAAAATTGAATAAAAAGGAGAAAATTAAATATATTTTTACCATTTACCATTTTACCTTTCTTTGAAGACTTTTTACTCACTTTTGCCCTAGTTATTCCGAAGCAGATTGCGGGAGATCTGGGAGGTCATTCGTCGAGCTACTAGTTACAAGTAAGAGCCAAAGCTGTGAGATCTATTTTCATGCCTTTTATTCTTGTTTATAACCATTTTTAGGTTTTTGACTCAAACTAATGGATTTTGTAGGAAATAATCGTTGAAAATGGTGGACTGGAAATAATGGGAACATGAGGATGTGGACACCTAGGCAATGAATGATCCAAATTGCTTGGAAGCTTTGAAGGCTTGTGGGATCCTCAAATTTTTTCTCACGCCAGGGATACGGGTCCAACCTAAGTTTCTTCGGTATCACATTAGCCTTTGGGACATAAATCAGGAAATATTTGTCATTGGTGACCAAGAGATGGAGTTGGAAACTTCAGACATATACTTCATGACTAGTTTGTGCCAAAGAGGGGAACCAGTCAACTTGTATGGGTCATGACCGATTGGGGTGAGCATATCCTCATTTCTTGTTGAACATTTCCTTGAGGCCTTGAAATCCAAGAGTGGGAAGATTGATATTTCACTGTTCAGGATTTGACACTGAGAATGCTTATGTTGACCATCCTCAGGATTTGGTCAACATAAGCAGTGCATGAGACCAACAAGTCCAAGTTCCTGTACGCTATCAACTGCACAACACCTATGATCTTCAACTGGGCTGGGGCCATGGAGATCAACATAAAGCGTCAGCTAACTAAAGCTAAGGCAGGGAATCTGAAGCAATTTTCCTTCGAATCTGTGCTCCTGACCTTTTTCATGGAATGGGTGCCACTACTCTAGTACCAGCTGACTGAGGTAGACCCTCCCATGCCACGCGACCCGTAGATGGTCCATCGAAGTTGTTTGATGCCCATGATCACTGGGGGTTAGCACATGTCGTACAAACTAACATTCTTTTCATGGCCATGATGATAGAAGACCATCATGGAGGACTAGCCATACAGTGGCACCGAATTTCATGGAGATCCGGACATGCGGTTACCAGATGGAGAGGATTTTGACAATGAAGGTAAACAATCACTTTTTCAATTTTGAAATTTTTTAATTGTTTTTTGGTATATATGTGCTTATAACATTTCTCTCGTTAATGTAGACGTTGAACCAGAGCGGCCTACTAGGATGTCCTCAATAGCCAGGCGCGTCCCCTGCCTGACTGATGTTGTCGGTCCTTATCAGGAGTGGAGTGACAATGAGGAGGAGATTGCGAGGAACCTTGAGGGGTTGACTTGTGGTATCCCAGAGTATGCTTGGGTAGGAGACATTCCTTGCCAGCACCAGAGACACATGGTGGGAGTCTCAAATCGGATCCATTGATTGCTGACTCTTGTTGCACGAGTTGTATCATGTTACCACGATCACCATGATAATTAGTTCCTAGGTCCAACACTTACATTTTTTAGGCCTTCGAGTCACAGATATATGAGGCATGTGAGCCGCTGATGTTATTTTGGACACATATATTAATTTTTGGGGTTTTGATGTATCAAACATTATCTCCATATATATATATATATGCTTATTTTCTTTCTTACTATGGTACAAATGGTTTGTTTTATCTTTTCACATGTTTTCTAAATGCTTATTCAACACATAATTTGCTAATGCTTCTGCCAATGTATTCATGCATCTAGGAATATTATGATATGTAATGTAATCAAAATGTCTTTCCAATAGATGAATACAGAGATACATTATCAATATTTGAGGGTTTTTTATGGAATATTTCTCGTTGAGTTGAAGGACAACAAGCTGTGAATCTAGGTTGACAACCAACTCTCATATGTCGAGAGCAATAGCTTCTGACAATAGTTTGATGACTACACTATATTCAGCATTGTTGTTAGTTGTATGACCTAAACAGATACCTTGAAGGTCAATCAACTCACCGTGAGGGTCATAAATAGCTCATGCCATGGATGATAGGTTCTAGGTACTATAGCAAGCACCATCAGTGAAACTGATATGAGGAGTCGTAGACATATGCAAAGAAAGAAAAGCATGGTAAACAAGAAAGCTATTTGAAAACCAACACACCAAACCACACCGCACAAAAATCAATGGCACACTAATGTACACAAGTAACCATGCAAGATGACCTAGGCATAGTACTTCTTGAGGTAAAGCCCGTTTTGGGGCTTATCTAGAGGATTTCCTTCATAATGAATAAGCTCATAGGCCCTTTTATGAAAAACACATTTCACAATGTAAGGCCCATGCCACATGGGTTCAAACTTGACTACTCTTAGCATATCAATAGCCTGGTTGTATAGTAAGACCAAATCATCCTCAGAGAACGCACAAGGGGAGATCGAATGATCAAAATGGGACTTGACCCGTTTGTTTTGTGCTTCATTGACCAAGGTAGCAAGACGACAAGTATTATCCAGTCATTCTAAATATAAGAGGAATTCCTCCTAAGCCGATGTTTCAGTGAGGAGTTCAACAACTAACTTGAGTGAAGGAATCTCACATTCGATTGGCAATGTTGCTTCCAAAACGTAGACTAGCTGGAATGGTGTGAATCCAGTTGCATCTTTGGTCAAGGTTCAGTAAGCCCATAGAGCTAAAAAGAGCATGAGATTCCATTTTGACTTGTGCATCCCAATAGTATGCTAAATTATTGTAACCAAAACTTTGTTCACAGCTTCAACATGGGGTCGAGCCATCATGGCACAAGCCCAATGTGGATGTCAGCTCATTCATCATGTAATCTCTAAAATGGGAGCCATGGTTTGTGACAATGGCTTGAGTTACGCCAAACCTAGAAATAACATGGTTGAAGAAGAATTGAGTCGCCGTCTTACCGTCTACAGAGTATGTAGGCATCACTGCGGCCCATTTGGTGAAATAATCCATAGCAATGATAATATAGCCATGCTGCCCCAGCCGAAGGAGGGTTTCATGTCATATAATCAATGCCCCATTTGGAAAAAGGACCAATGGTAATGATGGGGTGTAGGTGAGCAGGTGGGGCACGCATCTTGCATTAGTAAATTTGGCATTCATGGCACTTGCGAACAACAAGGATGCAGTCCTTGAAAATGGATGACCAGAAATAACCAGCATGAATGATTTTTTGAGAGGTAGCGTAGCCAAACATATGACCACCACATGCCCCAGAATGGCAATCATTGAGAACTCTTTTAGCTTCCTCGATCGTAAGGCATCGGGGAAGAACTGAATCGACACTGACATGGTATAAAGTATTGCCAATAATACGGTAGGGTTGGGAGTGATGCCGAATCCTTCAGTGATAAGCCTTAGTCAACACGGATCAGAATGTGGACATCTAGAGATACACAATGATATCACCATACCATGGATCAAGGATGCTAATTAGGAAGAGAGTCTCGTCCGGAAGCTGTTCATCTGCACCAGCAGGGAGAGACTTAGAAGGAAGGGAACAAATCAATTCGGCAAAAACGAGTGACTTCTTAGATTTGTTAGTGGTGAATACCAAATCAAATACTTGTAGGATGACAATCCATTTAGAATATTTTTCCTCCAGCAACAGATGAGCCAGAATGTAGGTCATGGGGTTGCATTCAGAGATCACCATAGTCGTGTGTAAGAGGATGTAGTTCTGAAAGCATTGAACATCGTAGACGGTAGCCGAAGCCAACTTCTCAACATGGGAATAACGCGTTTCAGTGTCAAGGAGGTTACGACTAAGGTAGTACATAACATAATCATTTCCTTCATCGTCGTCTTGAACCAAGACCATAGTAATGGTGCTACAAGTCGCGACTAGGTGAAGGAAGTAATATCGATAATAATCCGGAGGGTGCAATAGAGGAGAATTTACGAGGATGGCCTTGAGATCATCAAAATGCTTTTGGGCCACCTTATCCCACACAAAGGGCATTCCTTGTTTTAGCAACCAGGTAAATCCTGTAGCTAGCCCAACATAACTAGTTATAAAACGATGGAGAAAATTTGCCTTTCCTTGCAAGCTCTGGAGTTGTTGCAATGAGGATGGAGGGAGTAAATTTACAATGGCCTTGACATTCAACGGATCAAGGCGAATACCATCCTTGGAAATGATAAAGCTGAGGAGTCATCTGGATTCTATGCAGAAAACACATTTTTGCAGGTTTAACCGAATTTTATAGTGTCTGCAGTGCCAAAACATCTGCTGAAGATGGTCAGGGTGATCTTGGTGCTTATGAGAATGAGCAGTAAGGTCATCCAAGTAAGGCTGGACAATGTTGCAAGGTCATCCAAGCAAGGTTGGACAATGTTGCAAATATCATGAAATGCATAAGACATTGCCTGTTGAAATGTAGCCCCAACATTTTTAAGGCCGAAAGGGAGATTTTTGTATACGAACGTACCCCACGAATAGATAAAAGCCATATTTTCTTGATCAATTAGTGAAATGTTGATCTAGTTGTAACCATAAAAATAGTCCATAAAGGAAAGGATCTCACTTTCAACACATTCATCAATGATTTGATCAATGAAGGGACTAGGATAGTTATCTTTAGGATAGGCACGATTGAGATCTCAATAATCAACGCAGAAGAGGATCATGCATTATTTTTTAGTCACTGGGACAATATTGGACACCCAATTTGTAAGAGGGATGGGATAAATGAACCCAGCTTTGAGAAGTGTTTCAACTTCACCCTTGATAGCAGCGACCTTCCTAGGGTGCACTGGGTGGAGCCATTGGTGAATGGGTTTTGCATGCGGATAGGTTGGTATTTCAAGCACAATAATTCTAGGATCATTTCCAGGCATTTCTTTGTAGGACCATGCAAAAACATCATGGAATTCTTGAAATAGATGAGTATAAGTCTTGATCTCATCCAGAAAACAAGATACACTAATGTGGAGATGTTCAATGATACCAGGATTGATAGAAATATCAGTCGGCATCGTTTGGGTAATATTACCCAAATTCCCTTTTATTAATACTTCATGAGTCGTGATTAGTGGCGGATGCGGGAGGGAAGGAAACGAAGAAGAGGACTCTTTGAAAGCGGTAGACATGACTGCCAGACGAGGTAGGAATGAGGAGTGATGATGAGTATTGGTCCAAGGTGGTTCCTCGAGAGACATGACTTCCATGATACCTTCATCAACAAGGAAGGTCTCAGCTAAGGGATCAAGTGATTCCAAAGCACCAAGCCATGGGGATTGAGAGTACGTATCGAGAGAGTTCTTTGAAATAGAAGAATGAGAGGATGAAAAACTTGAAGCTGAAGCAATTTCCACATAATTGACTTCAGCGGGACTAAGCGGAATAACCTCACCATAGGTATCAACAAAATCTAGTGAAGGTATGAACCAAGTATCAAATTTAACCGAGACCATGTTGTCCAAGGCTACATGAGGAGGTGGGAGTGGAAAAATTCCCATTAAGGCAGAATCTTTAAAAAGACCTACCCCCACACTCTCATAGGGAGCACCAGTGTGCTTGACGTACGAAACATTGCCATCTGACGAGGAAGAGTCAAAGAAAGACAGTTGGTCGATAGTGACAATATTCCCTTGATGGAGAAAACAAATCATGCAAAATAGGGAGGAGGATACAACATGCATAGCATGGATCCAGATCCGATCGAAGAGAAGAATGTAATTGAGATTGGAATTAACGATCTCTACCTCGACTTGCACTGTCTTGCCATCTAGAGTAATGGCAAGGTTAGGTAAGACACTAATGGGTCGCGAGTTGCAACCATCGAAAGCTTCCAAAGTGTTTGGATATTGGTTCAAAGTGGGAGAACCAATAGCCTTCTGACATGTGTTTGACATGATGCAGGTGGAAGCACCTTCAACAATGACAGTCTAGTGGATGGTCTTCTCATTGATGAGTACCTAAATGAGAAAGGAAATTTGATGAGGGAGACACGGAACATGGTTCTCTAGATAGAAAAATATCAAAGTAGAATTGGTGGGATCGATACCTCCGATAGCAGACAACAAATATTTCCACTGCAATGGGAAGCTTTGGAGTACCTCGAGAGCCGACATAGTTGACAGCGCCTGAGCCAAGTCCTCAATAATATTATGGTGTTGAGTGGCTCGAGTGTTGGGATTGTAGGAGGATTTCCTTATCACACCTCGAGAGGGTGTCCATATAGCAGAATCGGGGTTAGGGCACTCAATATGAAGAGGGCCAAAACTTGGGGCAGAAGAAGAAGGGGTGGCCTCTTTCTCTATCCTAGCTGTTGGAGCAAGATTTTGATAATCTTTTGATCTAGTAGCCACATTAATAGGTTTACTCATCATGAACACTTGAGATCCTAAGGAAGCAGATGATTGAGGCTTGTCTACCATTTGGGTCTGTTGAGATGGAAATGGCACTTTGAGAACAGCAGGGGTCCCTTTGAGCAAATGACTAACTTCAGATTGTCGGGGACAATCCTTAGTGTAGTGATCTTCCTCACAAATGAGGGAGGAATACTTAGGTTTTCGTTTTGAAGACTCATCAACAGACGATTTGGGAGGACCCTGTTTTGGGGCATCGACTTTACCCTTGACTTTGCCTTTCTTCTTTCCTTTTGAGGATTTTTCTGTTGTGGTAGACTGGACAATGATGAGGCCCAAATTGGGTAACTTATTGGGCTCATTTTTCCTAACTATCCTTGTTCAATCCTCCATTTTTCATAGATTATGAATTATTTTTTAGTATGTTTATGTCATTTGAACGAATAGGGGTGGTCACTCTACCTAGGTGGCTAACACGTGCTTATTTCAGGGTTTTTGGACACATGTTGGAGCAAAATCGAGCAATCATGGGCTAGGTGATAGCCAAGATTGAGGTGAGGATTCGTAGGGGGGTTGTCTCTGACATTAAATAGCCCTTCCTTGTGATCTCCACCCTCAACTCCGAGCTCATAGGCCACCAAAACAGATCTTGAAGGCAGCCAAGCAGATTTTGGAAAAGGGACTGTCTACTAACAGTTGGGAGAGCCTAGTCCCTTGAATCTAGGAGGCCTGCTAGGGCCCTCATGATGTATAAATAAGAAGGCCTCAGCCTTCGTAGTTTACTTTTGAAACCATTGCATTTTTGCACTATAGTGCTGTCACTTTCAGCTCGTTTTCTTGTAGCCATTTTGGCATAACTTTTGATTGATGACTATTTTTTGATAATGATAAGCAGTCCTATTTTATATCAGCTCTGAGTTCTCTATAGGAGCCGTAGCTCTCAGGGTTGGGCCAAACCTGAGAGCCAAGGGCCTACTTTATGTACTGTTATCTTTCCTTTATGCATCATTGTTTTTCCTTTTATGCATTTGCAAACATATTTCTGTTAGGCAGATTAAATTGTGTTGATTAACTAGGTCACTGCTTATGATTAGAAATTCTTCTAATGTTTAGAATAGATTGGTAGGATAATAACAGGGAAAAAGCTCCAAAAAAAGGGCTAACAAACACCTTTGGTTTCACCTCTCCCTCGTTGGATCAGGGGCTAGAATTGAAGTAACCCTGCTGTCCCAAACAAAAACACTATTTTTGCTTTGCCATGCAATCATTATTGTATTGTTTTCATTTGCAGAAGTTGGTTACATGTTCAGATCTTTGAAATGTTTCATTGCATAGTTGATATATATGGTTCCCTTACAAATAAAGCTGTTGTTCATTCACTTTATTGTTAGCTAGATTAGATTAACTAGGACTTTGATTACTTGCAAGTCTTTATTGGTTCAGTTGAAAATGCACGATGCAGAGCATCTCTACCACTTTTCCATACACCCAAGCTTCATCAGAACCATCTGTTCCATCTCCTAACTAGGTTTCTCATCTCACATTTGTCATCTTGCCCACGTAACCCTACCTTTCCATGCAACCATTGTTTCAGCTTTCTTTGAGCCAATTCATCCATCTACACCTTCTCCCCACTCCATCCACCAGTCCCTGGGCCACTTCAAACCCCTATCCTACCTCCATACCCATTCCTTCATCTTCCCTCACTCATCCATCCTCCAAAATCCCATTTCTAAACATCC
>APFE030842942.1:9732-56928 GCA_000404065.3 Pinus taeda | reverse complement strand
CGGGGCAGCGCCCCGAGAAAAAAAAAATTGGACCCTATATTAGGTTGGGCGAACCTACCTATAGTTTTCGGTCCATGGTTTTGGACGCGATGGTTTTCGGTCCATGGTATTGGATGCTTCGCATGTATAAATATGTATTGTAACATTGAAAGGAATATAATGAAAAATCAAGCTGGTAGTCTCGGTTTTGAGATCCAGTGGGAAATCTCTGTGTATATGTGTTTTATGTGTAATGCTCTCGCATTTTTATTTTCTTGTGATTTAGAATTCGTATGCAGGTAATTTCTGTACGGGGTTAAAACCTACATTGGGGTCCAAAAGGCTTCCAGTGGGGAGGAGTGATCAAGTGCTCAAAAAATCAAAGTTATCATAATGGTGTGAAACCTGAATGAACGCGTAGTGCTCTTCATAGTGAATCTGGCGCAACTTGTTTCGCGCGAAACAAACACCGTATGGTTTCATAAATGCATTCTATTCACTTTGGCAAACAGGTAAAGTTTTGAAAAAAAGGGGACAACCCAGTCAGCAGTCTGTACTGCTGACTAGATTGCCCAGTTGGCGCTGATTGTGCAACTGAGGTGGTACCATAATCTCATCAGGGAATGGTTGAGTGCCAAGTGGCATGTTTATACATGCATGAGTTGGTAGGGTGCTATTGGTTGAAGGCTATACAGGTGGACCAATGAGAGGGTGAGACGTGGCAAACCCGGAGGCCACCACGTGCCATCTCAAAGGTCAAATAAAATTTTATGTGGGGAGGCCAGGGTCGAACCCATGACGTCACCCACAACAACACTAAGCTTTACTTGTTCGTAGGTTGGTTCTTAACTAACATATCGCAGGCGGGTCGATGTTAAAGATTCGGCCCGAGAGCAAGCCAAGGTGCGATGCAATAATTGCAATTGCATGTTGCAATAGGGAAGACATTCAAGAATCAGCCCTTAGAAGGATTAGGGTTGTGATGCGAACACACATCGCAAAAGGAACAACACTACAGAAATGGACACCCAGCGTACCGGGTTGCGATGCGATATCGCAATCGTATATCACACATTGCAAGTCCCAATATATGTTACCCCCGAGCTCCACCGATTGAAATTTGCGCTAATTTGGATGCGATAAGATTATGGACTGCATTTAATAGTTATGTTGGGTTTGTTGTTTATCGCAATTGCATGTCACCCCACGCCGCATTCACAAACCATAAGAACCACCGTTCTCGCAGATTGTGATTTGCGATGGAGTTGCCAACACCGTCGCCTTAACTGCTGGACCTAACCACCTTGTATGTGACCACTCAACTTTAACTGTGAGATAAGCAAGGAAGTTAGCAGGACCACCAATTTCGGCAAAATTGTGAGAATTAACTCCAAATAATGCATTTAACTAGTAGTTAGCCAAATTTGGAGGAGGAAACTGTGGACAGACTGGCAAAAGTCATAACTAAGGCAGTTTTCAAGCAAATGAGGAGCAGAAAGAGATTGGGTACCATTTTTGAACATTATGGACTCATTGGAGTAGGTTTCAAAAGCATTTGAGCATTGTAAACACATATTTTTACACTTTTGAGCATAATAGAGAGGCCCAAGCCATTAGAAGTTGGACCAAGGAGACGTAGCCCAGGAGGGGTGAACTCCTTTATCATGTTCTTGTTGTAATGTGTTTTTGATGAAGTTTTGTACATGTTTATGTTGTTGTTTAGTCTCTTATTTATGTTAAATTGCTCATAATATTAATATAAAAACTCATCATTTCACTTGCAAAAATTCATGAATCCTTAAGGACAATGAAAGCATTTTGTTTATAATTTGAGGAGGATATTAGCACAACAACATAATATTCTAAATCAGTTTGAGAAATAATCACTTGGTGGCCAAACACAAGACAATTGTCATGGGAGTCCCAATCAATCAAACTTCGCTTACAAATACTTGCGTTATTGCCTCTTTGACCTTAAAATTTCTCCACTAGCCATAACATAATGGAGCTCTCTGATTTGAATCAGATCATTAAACATTTCCATGACTGTTTCAAATTATGCCAGGCTTCAAAATCTTATGAATGACGAGCTTATCAGAAACTACCTCTGGATAATGGCAATGTGTGGCCAGCACGGAACAACGAGGACCCTCGGTCAAAGAGCGCTAACCATTGGCCCATGGAGATCGCGCATGGATGAAAATTGGCAATCGGAAGCCTAGATCCAAAAACAGAGGCAGTTTCTAATACGCGATTAGCACAAAGCGCTAATCACGTATCACAGGGCAAAACTCTCAGTAAAGGAAAGCCCCGAGAGCTCGGTCATGAGGAAAGCAGGAAACCCTGCGGAAACTGTCAGAAGGCGGGTCCCGCGCCCATAACTGGCAGGATCTCGCATGCAGTTCAAGTGATAAGTGGGTTTGGTTGAGTTCAACGCGATGCCACACACCGGGTGACACGCGTCCAACGGATGAGAGAGAAAACCACTTCCATCGCATGAGTAACAGTCGAGCAACTTACCCACGCAATATAAACAGAGATCGTCAGATCTGGAGGCTCCAGATCAATGACGGAGAATCAACCCGATGGAAGACTGGATTTGATGGGGAAATAGACTGAGGTACATGATATTTGAGGTCTGACATGATCGCTGAGCTGGCAGAGGAATCCGTTTCGTAGGCAATCTTGGAGCAATGGAAAAAAATGATCGTTCAAAGAGAACTGACACTCAGTTCGGGGGGAAACAGGTGGCCACCTCTCTGTGAAGCGTTACACAGTGATGATGACGTAGAGCAGGGGAATTCTAGCAGACAGAGGCAGGTGATCCAGAGAGCTGGGAAGCGGAAACGAATAATCACGGAGTAGATTGGCTTTAAGCCACGAACAGACAAAGAAAGCAAGGAGGAGAAGGAGACAGAGGTAGAGAAAGAAGTGAATTGCAGAGAACAGAGAAGCCGAGCTGACCTGCAGAGCAAAGGCAGCATTGAGCAGACAGAACAGAGAGAGTCCGAGAGTCTGTGAACTCCAGAGAAGGATTGAGAGGCTCAAGCAACTCCTCTGTGTATTCTTGTCGAGTATTGAGTACCAAATTGGACACATACCATTGAGACTAGTTGAGGTCGAGATTCAGTAAGGGGACTCTCTGTACTCTAGAGACTAGGGGGATCCAAGTACAATCCTACTAATCATTCTCTATTAAGTGAGACTCAAATTGAGCTCCTTATTGTAAAATATTTGCTTTAAGACATAATAGAAAGGCCACCACTGAAGGATGGACCAGGAGACGTAGCCCAGGAGGATTGAGTGAACTCCTCATTAAATTTGTTGTGCTTTTGTATTTGCTTACTGTGTTTCTCTTACTGTTTCAAGTGCCTGTGTATTTCACAATCTTATCGATCCGTTGCTTAAAATAGCATAGGCACACCTGAACACATGGGTTTGTAATACCTTCATTAATTAACTGAGATCATTCATGAGTGATTTTTAGATCACTCTCCCATTCAATTTTAACAAGGAAGCTAAAACAAGAGGTCGAGGACCTTCCCTCCATTCCTCTCCACTCACCACAACATTTCTCAACCCTCGTCCAAGCTAATTAATAGAGTCACTGCCAACTAGAAGACTTCATGTGCATACATATGAGGGTAGACTGTTGCCTCCCTCCTTAAATACTTAGTACATATTGTGTAGTAGTGGACACAACCTCCCATATATTTGTTAAATCTGAATTTACACCAACAACACAAATTAATATTTAAAATAATTATTTTTTATATTTTTAATTTATATACTTATTCATTATTTTTATATATTTATTTCAATTATTTATATTATCTATTTACTATTTAAAAAACATAATAATAATAAAAATAATTAAGAAGCATTGAGATTTACATTTTACACATTTTTAAATTTTTTAATATTAAAAAATTAAATATAAAATTATAAAAAGTACATAATTATCTATTTAATATAATTATTGTATAATTTAATAAACAAAAACAATTTTAACTACCATTAAAACTAATATTTCTTATAACTTAATAACTAAATTAATACAAAATATTCTTTATTTTCTTTATAATATATTATTTTAAAAATTATTTACAAAATAATCATTATCTTCAATAAAAATAAATTCTTATTATTTATAAATTATAATTATATTATTATATTGTTTAGATAAATTGATATGATTTTGTGATTAATTTTATATTTATTTGATTGAGAAAATTCCAACCCGAAAACATTTAAGTTATCAAAATCACTCGAATTTACACTCAACTAAACCAATATTATTATTTTTCCTATTAAAATATTTAACAATATTTTTTAACATCAAATATACTTAAAACAATTTACCACCATTAAAATTAATAAACATTTAAATTATTTTTAAATTATCAAAATATATAACCAAATATTATCACCATAATTAAAACTCTTTTACCCTCTCTAATATCTAATCTCTCGTACCCTCTTTTTACGTTCCATCCGTTCCATCCCATCATAAAACAGTGAACTCTTTTTTCCCTGAATACAAATTCCAAGGGGCGCACACAAAATCATTAATAAAATGTGATGCCAAACTACTTATAAGATACCACCAATTATTGTATGGTCCTTTTTTGATGTCAAAAAAAATGAGTATGGTTGCAGTCAAACTGCTCTTTAGTAACTTTTGAATTTAGTAGGTACAGCTGGCAATCGATCTGACTTTTGAAGATCATTTTTCCTAATTGGACATGTAACCAAATATAGGTACATATACTTTTTGTACACATAAAGTAGGATGTGTAAATTATAAGAATTTTGTTATTTTATATATATTTTGAGATATTGGAAAAATGTTGAAGTGATTGAGAAGTGATGTGTATATATTGAGGATTTCAAATAAGTTATTAAAAAACAAAATTTAGGGGCGTTAAATTTTTTTAATGAGTAGTTTTAATGAATAGTTTTTCTATAACATGGGCTAGATTGGTTTAATATCTTTCCTATTTATTTTATGGTTGTTCATATATCTATGCTTTTTGGGTTAGATTGGTTTAATATCTTTCCTATTTATTTTTATGGTTGTTTATATATCTATGCGTATTGTAAATTGAGAAGAAATAAATCAACAATAGAGAATAACTATTAATTATTGTAGTAACTTTTGAATTTAGTATGGTACATCTCCACAAACGATCTGACTTTTGAAGAGCATTTTTTCTAATTGAACATGTAACAAAATATAAGTACATATACATATAAAGTAAGATGCATAGTTTATAAGAATTTTGTTATTTTATACTTATTTGGTGATATTGAAAAAATGTTGAATTATGATTTTTTACTTAGTGAATGAGTGTTAAAGTGATTGGGAATAAATATATAAAAAAGTTGATTTTTTTTTTTTTTAATATATAAAAGGGATTATGGAGGATTTCAAATAAGTTACTAAAAAACTATAATTTTAGGGATATAAAAAAGAAAATTTAAGAAAAACATATGAGATGATATCAAGTTAATGAGGTAGTTTAATGAATATGTTTTATTTATAATAGTTAGATTTGTTTAACATCTTTCATACTTATTTTATGGTTGTTCATATATCCATGCTTATTGTAAATTGAGAAGAAACAAATCAACAATAGGGAATAACAAGAATCAAATTTTCATGCTCTTTGTGATTCCTTTTTATTTATTTATTTATCGTTTGATTATGATTTACATGTAATTAGGATGTTGATTGGAATATAAAATGTAGACAAAAGTCACCATCATATACTTTTTAGAGAAATTGAAATTTTAGTCATTTCCTTTTTCTTAAATAATCATTAACATTTCTAACCTGAGTTTTATTTATTAAAACTAACAAAATATAAAAATACCAAAAATCATGCTATTAAGGTCTTAGCCATATGAATTTGAATCTACAAACTCCTTATAACCCAAACTTCTTAAATATTTGAAAATGCTTCTAATAATATTATACATTAAGAGTAAGATACTTCTAACTTCTATTTTCTTAATAATTATTCTAATAAAATTGACATACTTACAATTATATTTTAAATTAATTAATATAAACATACCAAAACTTTAATTATATTAATAATTATTATACTTATAATTATATATTTATACCTTTTATAATAATTGAGTATACCAAACAATCAAATCTTTATGTATACAAATCTAATGTGTCACAAAGAAAATATTTTTATATATTAATTGGATATTTGTTAAGCTATAGCTTTAAAGTTAAAATATTATTAACATATGTGTATCTTAAATTTGTTTTTACAAGATAAATATCTCTTTATGCAAAACTATTATCCATAGTAATATATATGATTCAATATATTTGGATGGTCCACATAAGAAACCAAATAAGAATAGTATTTTTTACTAACAAAATGTTTATTTAATTGCAAATGTTACATTACGCATTTTTTATTACCAGTGTAAATTACTTTTATTTTTCCTTATTAAAATCAAAGATTTTAAATTTCACTAAAAAAATAAATAAATATTTATATTATATCTTTTAATAAAAATTACTACATTATAAAAATAAAATAAATCTCCCCACCCATTTCCGAAGAAAAAACAAAAAACCTAACATTAAATGCACAAAATCTTTTCTTGGGAAGGAACATATTTACATACATAAATTTCCAACCATAACAAAAAACAAATACTTATCTTATCAATCAAATAATGCTTAAGGTTAATTAATTCATTAATTAATTCAAAATTGTTCTTATATTGATGTTATTGATATTTTTAAATTTGAAGCTTAAAATTGTTCTTATATTGATATTTTTAATTGTTCTTATTTAGAAAGTTGGAAAAGAGAGACAATATTCTTGTGTCACTATAATTATAATTTTAATGTGATAAAAATTTTGAATCTAAATAGAAAGTTGGAAAAGAGAGACAATATTCTTGTATTACTATAATTATAATTTTAATGTGATAGAATTTTTGAATCTAAATAGAATAAGTCATATAATGAAACAAATAAGAGGAAAACCCAAACACACGATGTCCAGGTAGTTTTATGAAATTGGAATAATTTCCAAGAGTGAGGTCTTTAGTTACATAAGGTAGCATTTGAAATTTAATCTATTAACATAAAACATGAAAAAGCTTATATTTATTTCTAAATTTGCAATTAAGAGTATTATTTTTTCTTGTCTATCAACGCCAAAAAGCTAAGGAAAACTAATGTAATTTGTCACCATAAAAAAATCAATGAAAAAGTCTTACATTAATTAATTAATTAATTAATTTTTAATTTTTACTTAATTTAATTTTAAAATTTATTAATTTTTTATTTACAATATTACTGAAAGCTCTATGAACATTAGGAACTATGGTATTTTCAGATAATGTTTAGAATAACTAATTTATTTTTCCAAGAGCTGATACTCCTAATAAAAATATGATGTTAATATGTTTTTATTATTAATATTTATAAAAATGGTATTAAAATTATATATTTATTTTGATTATTTTGTTTGTTTGTAAGTTGCATTGTGATTTTTAGGTTTAATTTTATGGTTTGCAGATTTGGACCTAGACCATTTAATTTCATCGGGTATCGCATATGCCTAGGCTACACTAACCTAATTGTTTTAGATTTTTTAGCAAGTCTCTTCCCCTAATACAAAGCACAACTTAAATTCACCTTTCACTAACAAAATCAATTCCTCAATAATTATAGCAATAAAAACTTCTAACATATTTATTTTGAATTTAAATATATATTTATATTTCAGATTTTTCATTGATTTAAATGTTTTATATAAATGATTCTGAAAAAAAAAAAACGAAAATTGTCCACATAAATTTAACTGAGCGAACAAATTATTACTTATCAATTTATTCTCATAGATTTTCCCTTTATATTCCCCTTGACTAATTATAAATATATGTTATACAAACTTTCATTTTATTTTGTATAACATGAAGTGACAAGTAGCTGAAACATTTGTGAAAATAATGAAAATTTAACTTGGTGAAAGAAAGTTTTTTTAGTTTATTTGTGAAAATATGAGACACGGATTAATGATTACATGTTAATATCAAAAACTAATGATTACATGTACTTCATATAACCTTGTAAATACAAAATTGATAATTTTCATTTTGATAATTAAAATTAATTTATATAAATTTTTAATAAATAAAGGTAATATTAAATTTAATAGAAATAAATTTATTATTTTTATTTATATAATATATTAATAATTAAAATGATAATATGTTTAAATATTATTTGAAATTTATGAGTTTTAAAAAAATCGTGGTGTTTTGTTTAGGATACTCTTATGTGAAGCCATCATCAATTTCTCTCATAAAATAATTATAAACACGAAAAAATATAATCTTACTAACTTAAATATATACATATATAAATTATTTAAAATATATATAATTATATTGGAAACTTATCATATATTCATTTTAAAAATAAATAGATTAAAATCTTTGAAAATATTAGTTAGAAGTGATAATTATTATAAATGTAAGTGAAATTAAAGTTTTTTTATAAAAATAATTTAAATTTTTAAACTTACTTTTTCTAAAATATTCGTTTTCCACTCATCTTTTTATAGAAAGTGCTAATTCTTATAAGTGTGAGAGAAATTAATTTAATGCAAAGTTTATTTACATAAAAGAAAGAAAAAAAAGCCCAAGGGTTAGCTTAGTTGGTCAAAATTAGTGTCTTGCCATCGGGAGGTCACAAAGTCCAATCTTCCCGAAGCCCTTGGGGTCAGGGCTAGTGGGCCACGGGGCTAGGTTCCCTTCGGGGTTGATCAACCCAGATATTTCCGTGGATGTAGCGTCACCCGTTGACCAGGGTGTTTGTGAACCACAACCTAATATATTAAATATATATATATATATAATATATATATATATATATAAAACCAATAAAGAAAGAATAAATGAATGAGGTGGATAAGAAAGAATGAAAAATGAATGAAGGTGAGATGAAGTACATATTATTTGGTTTGAAAATTATTAAAATTTAGTGCCAATAAATTGGTAATTTTAATTGGAAGAATTTTAAAAAATATAAAAATTAATATCTTGTATATAAAATATTAATTTTTTTGAATAATCATTTTTTATTTTTGATTGTTGTTTTGTTTTTTTTACTTTATCTTTAAGATTTTATAGTTATTACTAAGTATTTGAAAAATATAAATCCATATGTCCCGGCCTAACAAAATCTACTTTCCAAAACTTAAGAAAGTATAAAGATTATTAGAGTGCAGGTCTATTGGGAGATTTCATTTTGCTATGAATGATTAAATGACTAATAATTGCTTCTTTACTTGTGTTGAGTCTTGTTGCATCATTTCTTCTTCCTTTTCCATCATGTTACCAATTTCAAAAGAGCCCACATAAAGCGAAGGATAAGTCATTGATTGATTTAACTCAATTTCTAATCTTTTTTTCAATTGCAATTGTTCAATTGGCACTTGCAACATATCCATTCTTTTATCCAATTCTTCATATCTCTATATATATTATTTTGTTTGTCAAGTTGTCTGTTCCTTCTAGAGATGACTACATGTTCAACCTTTGGCTTGAGAAATTGCTACCTAGAGGCATCTAAGCCATCAAAATCACTCGGGGATCACACCCAGCCTCGACCACACTAGCCCTTAACATGATTGGATATTTTCCCATGGAGTTTGAAACTGATGACCTTCACATCATAGAGTGACTTAATAGTGCACCCCAACACCATCTATTTTATTCTCGTGGGCTTCATATCTCTATATATTGTTTTATATGTTGATTTCCTTTTAGCTTCGCTGAATTTTGATTGATTCCACCTATAGGTTGATACTTGTTAGTTGCCTCTACATTGCTTGAGTCTCTAATGTAATTCCCCTTTCTCAATATTTCCTTTATCCTTCCCACTTTCAAGCATACAATGAGAAATAATATTGAGCTTCTTCAATGTTCCTTTCACACCTTCAAATATCTCCACATAGATCATACTTTTGTGAATAGAAAAAAGTATTGAATAACCATGTTTGTTTTCCATGCCATTCTTTTTATCCATAGTCTAATTCTCCAAATCATCATTAATAAAGAAAAATTTGACTTTTCGTACAAGTTCTAACTTCTCTACTTTTGAGATGTCAATGCACTATGTTGGCATTATGACTAATGTGTTGTCCTTGATGACAACCTACTTGATAAAGATGTCAGCATTATGATTATGCAAACTGGTACAATTGCTATAGGAGATATAGAAGTGACAGTTCAAAGTCAGATGAATGTTAGATATGAAGTTTGGGAAATTATATGCGGATCCAACGCAGAAGGGTCACGTACATACGCAGGTCCTATGAGAGAAAGTCATGTATAGAATCCGCACCATGGAAATTTGAATACTAGGGGTCATTACCATGGTATTAGCCCATAGTAATGGAATCGAAAACAATTATTTGATCCCATCAAAGAATTCCAACAACAATCCTAAGGTATTGGCTAAGGTTAAATCTATATAAAGAGATGGAAATCAAAGTGTTAGGTGTGCAAGTATTGGGTTGTCTATGAATGATTTGATCTAAAGCATGTGTGCACCAGGGAGCAAGGAGAAGACTCAAATATGAAAGATCTAAAATATGTTGACATATATGCTTGATTGATTTACTTACAAAAAATGTCTAAGTAGATAATATTGATGAAACTGTCATACTATGATCTAAATGATTTATTCAGAAGTATGTAGTATTGACAGTAAAGGTTGCGGAAAGTGATATTATGTTTGTAGCGAAGGTTTTCAAATCTATACGCAGGTATGTTTGGGCATAGTCGTGTACATATGCAAATCCACCTCTGAAGGATCGTGTATATATTTTGCAAAATAATTTTCAGTTTGTGCAGATCTGTATGTGGGTGTTTCTCATGATAAGTGTGTACATACGTTGATAGTCGTTGTGGAAGTCGTGTACACAAACTAGGGTTTGATATGATGGTTGATGTTTATAGTTGACGTAGTCTGGTTTACTTGCTTTTTTCTATCAATGATGTCTTCATCATGATTGTGGTGACTTGGTTGAATTGATCAATTTTAATGGCACATAAGTTTGACTTAGTGTATGATCTGTAATTGGTTCAAAAAACTGTGATTGATTCAATGACTAGTAACTGGTGAAATTGTCTATATATGGTTCAGTGATTGATGATCTAGTATTTAATATTGTGAGTTCTGTGCGCAGGTGTTATACATAGAAGTTGCGTATATATGTGATTCTTGTTAAGTACAGTCACATACATAATTTGATGTTTGTTATCTTTGGTTGGGTTCTGTATTCAGTGATTTGATGCTTCAGAATTTTAGTTAATTTGCAGTGTGACAGTGTCTCAGATTCAGTGCTTCAACTTGTTTGGGTTTATGGTTTATATGGGTCCAATTTGAAAATTTGATGAAAGGTTGCCTATAGTTTGTGTGATGATTGTTTTGATAGGTGGATCCAATCTGAAACATTATGAAAAATGTCCCACAAGAAGCTGAGCGTTGCAATCTTAAGAAAGGGGGTAGGAGCTCCTTTCCGACAGGAGCCAATAAACGAGTTCATGGGGTTGTAGCTCCCTTCCAGTGGGTGTTGGAGAAGTATCTTATATTCGACCACCTTTGTTTAATGGGACCAACTTGGTATTTTGGAAAGTCAGAATGAGAGCATATTTGCAGTAACTTGGAGTTGATGTATCGGAAATCATTAAAGGAGGATATCAATAACGATCCTCCATTCCCATAGATGATGCAGGGAAGAAACATTATGAGACCAATGCAAAGGAAATCAATGCTCTCTTAGCAAGCTTGGCAGAATCAGAATTTATGAAGGTTATGCAGCTGAATATTGGAAAATCTATATGGGACAAGATTATCCAGAGCTATGAAGATGACACTAAGGTAAAGAGCGCTAAAATTCAAACATTTAGAATTTAATATGAGACTCTTAGAATGCATAATGATGAAAGTATTGCAAGTTTTTTCCTTAGGGTAGATGAGATTGTTAACTCAATGAAAAATCTTGGTGATGAAGTAAAAGATTCAATTTTTGTTGAGAAAATTCTAATATTTCTAACCCCAAAGATTGAAGAAATAACTTAGCTAAAAATCCATTTATAAGAAGCTAAATTAGTTGAAGAAGTTTTGAAGAGACAAGTTCTAGAAAAGGAAAGACACAATGAAAATTTAGAACTTGAAATAGTGGGTCTAAGAAATGAACTTGAGAAAACAAGAGCTCTAAATATTATATTTGCTAAAAAAATGAGAATTTAGAAGAAATCATAAAAGTGTAACATTCTCCTCAATTAAGATAGGTCTTGGATACAATTCAAATGGTGAATAATAAAAACTATAAAATCTTTTGAAATAGGTATAGGAAGCTACCTCAATGTAGTAAAAGGAAGAAATCATCATAATTATAGCTCTCAACAAAAGAATGAAGGATAAAGTATCTCTTAAGAAAGACAACCTTACCATAATCAAAGGGGAAGCTACTCAAGAAGGTATTATACTCCCAGGTACTCCTACTTCAATGGTCAATGCTTCACTTGTCATAATGTTAGTCACAAAGTTGTTGAATGTGTCACTTATAAAACTATTATGACTAGAGAAGCAAGAAAACAAAATAATGAGATCGAGGCAAAGAAATCTTCTTATAATGTTTTCTCACCTCTTCAAGATGAAATTGAATGTTCTATTTGCAATAAATTTGGTCATAAATAAAATTAATGCATAAGAAAAATGGGACCATTTGACCAACATGATCATAAAACAATAACACCCAAGGTATGGAAAATGAAAACTACAGACTCTGAAAATTGGGGTCTAGCTTTGTATGCAAGAGATCAAGAAAATTTGTGGTACGTTAATGCATATGTTCAAAGCATATGATAGGTGGAAAATATAAGTTTATGTCTTTTAATGATATAAAAAAAGAAAAGAATGTAAATTTTGGTAACAAATCACCCACTGCTATCAAAGGGAGAGGAATCATGTTATTAATGAAAAAGGTCAATGCTAGAAATGTTTTATTTGTTGATGGATTAAGACATAACTTGTTAAGTGTTATTCAAATGTGTGAACAAGGGCATGAAGTTGTTTTCAGATCAAATAATTGCATGGTAAGAAATAGGGACACAGGTAAGATCATAATAAAGGGAAAAATAACTTTAGGCAATGTCCATGTATTGCAAGGCAGTTAAGAACATTGTACTTAAGAAAATTTCAAGGAAGTTGGATTTGGCACAAAAGTTTGGGACACCTTATCTTTTCTAAATTATAGAAATCAAACAACATGGGAGTAGTTCGTGACTTGCCCAACATATCTACACCTTAAAATAGTACATGTAAATCATTTCAATTTGGTAAGAAAACCAGAGTTCAGTTTAATGTTGAACAAGGTACTTCAAGTAAGCCACTTGAACTTATTCATACTGATTAGTGTAGTCCTATGAGAAAGAAGTCCCGATTTGTGTGGTCTGTGGTGAAAAATACCTCATATTATTCATTGATGATTTTACAATAATGTGTTGGATTGGATTACTAAAATATAAAGATGAATCATTTGATAAATTTAAAGTATTCAAGGCTCTAGTATAAATTGAGTTAGATTTGGAAATAAAATGTCTTAGATTTGATAGAGGAGGAGAGTTTATATCAAATACATTTTTCAATTTCTATGAATAGCATGGCATTAAAAGACATTTTTCTATAGCTAAGATTCCTCAACAAGATGGAGTACTAGAAAGAATGAACAAAAAAGTCCAAAAAATGGCACGTGCCATGCTTGATGAGTCACGAAAACTGCATACCTTTTTGGGGGAAGAAACACATACAACCATGAATATTCTGAACAAAGCTCATGTTTGAGTAAATAATGATAAAAACCCCATATAAACTATGGTATGGTAAGCCTAAAATTGTTGTTGGCTTAATGGGTCCTAACCCAGGTTCAGAGTTAGTTGTGCCAAACAAATCCCTACAATACTGGCCCTTTCGGCATCAATCCGCAGAGCGCGGATTGAAATCTCACCCGAAGCAATATGGGGGATGTTGGAACCAAGTTTCCACACCCAAAGATCAGTGATATCATTTTATGCGCTAACTTTGCCTTCACGTAGATCGATAAGCCTGTAAGGCTTATCGATCTAACTCCTTTAATAAACCTCTAGACCTCTGCAAAGGTCTATGACTGTCTTTTGCGGACCCTGAATTGATGAATCCACTATTTACGCATATCAAAGATTACTTATAACCTAGTAATTTCTTAGATCAACTTAAGTTTTCAATGGCTTCAAACAACAAGATAATATTCGTGTAAATAGTTAACAATAATTGTGTTCATATAATAGTATAAGTCATGTAAAGTCATGCATCAATTCATCATTATTTCATAAACCCGTTATAACATAAGGCACATTCATATAAATAGAAGTAAAGAGATAAACAAAAGTATTTCTTCCACAATCGTCTTTATTAATACTTAGTTTTGCTTACACACTAAAGACTTCCCTACACACTCAGCTACAGGGGTCCACACACTCAACTGCGGACTCTACTCTAGGCCTCTGCACACACAGCTATAGAGTCTTTCTTCCTTCTATTATCTATCAACTCTTTAGCCTTCTCTCATAGACCAAACTTAGTTACTTTTTCTTTCTCTGCCTTAGACATCCTAAGACACACCTATTTATACAATCCCATGGTCTGCAAACCATGGGTAGATCTTCAAAAGGTGACTCAACTTACATAAAATAAGGGTAAAACCTTTTATGACTCTTTAATTATGTACGCACTCCACGACCACAACTTGCGGAGACTTCACATCTTTATACAACAAAACTTGGGCTTTTGCCCCAAAATTGACCCTAGGGGACCCCATCCCAACAGACCCCCAACACAAAGATCGTGACTCGCCCTCGAATCACTTCGCTGGCACGAAGATCTTACTAAGAAGATCCCCCAGTTCCACTCATGCCACTGCTACCTCAACCATGATCTATGTGGCTGCCTACTTGATCTGTTCCACCAGCTGCTCTGTGTCTAGTCCTACACTATCCTGCTGGATTTTCTGCTGCGTACTTTGCAAGTTTTCCAATTTCTCCTGAATGTTGGTGAAGACAATGTAGGCCTCATCCAACCAAGGCCCCAATCTAGCCTTGAGGACTGCCTCTTTCTTCTGCGCTGTTGCCACCGCTGTAAGCAGCTGCTTCATCTCCTGCAGCTTAGTAAGTCATTGTGTGGTAGAAATGGTTTCCCTTACTTCATCATACTATGTCTGGAGCTCACACACTTCTGTATTCAAGAGCTACAGGGTGGTAGCTTCTTGTAGATCCATGACTACCTCCATTTCCTGCTCAAAAAGCACGGTGCAGTCTACTACCGCGACATCCATTATCGTGACTTCATCCTTCACAGTGGCTTCACACTATTCCCCTACCTCTGGCGGGGTTGAAGGATGTGACTTCAACTCCAATTCTATTATCTTCAAGTTTATCTCGAACTAAACTCTATCCACTTCCATCTTAGCGTTGAGCACACTTGCAACCATCTTTCTGATATTTGCCTCCAATGGTGCTTTCTCTAGTATATGCAGTTCAAGGACTATTCGGCAGGCTTTTACCATCGCGGCTGCAAGCTTCAATGAACATCTGCTTGTTGTTCAATTGATACTCACTGATGAAGCTGAGCATGCGCTGCTCCCAAGCTCTAAACCCTGCTAACACCCCTACCTGCAGCATGTGCAGGTACTCATTGGGGAGCACAGCCAAGTTGAGGCCGCTGTTCTTCAAAGAACTCACTATGGCTTTGTCATTGACTGCCTCTACGCTCAAAGATCCATCTGGTAGCACGAATGCCCTGAGGTACAGTGATCAAACCATCTCAGTTTCTTGAGTGGTCCCCGGTGCCAAACTTGTTGACACAACACTGCTATGCCCTGCGCCTACTTGGATTCTAGTCATTTGAATATGCAACTCATGCAAATCCTTTTGGATGGTGCTCAATGTCTCCTATTGTTGTTGCTCAAACTGCTACAACAATTCTACTGTGGTATTTCCCACCTTCTCACCTATCTCATCAAGGTTGCCATCTATTAGAGTAACTGGGTCTAGCAATGGCTTGGTCACTTTCGATTTCTTCCGCGACCCTTCCTTTCCTTTTTCTTTATATCTTTTGACTCAGAAGGGAGTGCTCTCCTACTCCTCTTGACCACCACCGCCCTGTTCTAACTGCTCCTCCTCCTCTATTTGGGGCGAAGGAGACTTACCACTATGCTTGAAGTCATGCTCTTCTTGTTCTGTCTGCTGCTACATGGCGTGCTCCGCTTCCATCTTGGCCTTCTCCTTGGCCTCTTTTCTCTGTTTCTTATCCAACTACTGAACCTTCTACTTGGTTGCTTCCTTCTTCTTCTTCTTTGTAGAATCGATAGTCCCTGTGGCCATATTAGATGGAAAATGCCAATTTGTTGGCTAGCACTTGATGACCTCCTCAATAGCATCATTTGTAGTGAGGTAGGGTAGGTCGAACCATTTTTGCTACAAATCCTTAAGTGCCCAGATGTATCCATGGTGGAAGTCAGCTTTGAACTTCACATACCTTGAAAGCTATTCAAACACGATTAGTGACAAACACGGCTTCTAGTTGATGGCCATGCGAATGCTCACTTCCATCAACACCCAAAAGACTTTGGTCTCTGTGATCTGCACAACATATTTTGTGGCCTAGAGAGATGCAAATTTTGCAGCCTCCAGCAAATGTTTCTCCACGAGAGGAAACTGGATGTCCTCTGATAGATCCCAAGCGATGAGCACAATTGAGGGCAACAACCATGAATAGTGGACTATTTTATTCTCGTCCTGTGCCTCTTGGTAGTTCGTGAGGAACTCACGACAAAGGTAGCGTGCCCAGTTGAACTGCATGCTCTCTGCACACTGTGCAGCTAAGGATATTACTAGCACGAGAACCTTGTCTGCGTGGCATTTTGTCATAACCTTGCTAGCAAGGATCGATGTCGAAACCTTTACCATAGGGTCAGTGATCAAGGTAATAGAGCACCCACGTGTCTTCTTCATAAGCTTGAACTTGTCCTTCATCTTCTCCGCGAGGTCACACTCGCTCATCTTTCCGCCAAAGTCCTTGGCCAGATTCAACCCTGAGTGCGGTAACAACGTGATCCAGTGGATCAACATATTAGTGATAGGGATCAATGCGTTCAACCACAAGCATCTATCATGCACCAGGCACAACAACTGCTTAATGACATCAAGTTAATATTGGAGCGATGGTAGTGGGGCACCCACAACAGGTTCAACAATCCTGACTAGTTCACTCCGCGAATCCGCTCCACAGGCTCTAATGTGGTGACACCAGATTCTTTGTAAAAGACCCTCTTCATATAGGTGTCTATAAAAAGGTGGTGGAACCGCTCATGGTCCACCAAATCCCAGTCCTCTAGCTTCAAATGTGGGATCTGCGCTAAGCGCGAACCTTCAAAAGTGGGGTTCTCTGGTAACAGGGGTGTATTGAGGAGGAATTTTCTTGCATCTAGGTCCTTAGGGACCTTCAATTTACCCTTGTGTGGAGGGATGTAATCCGACAACTTGAATATTGGATCCACCCCCTCAGTGTCTAAGTCCTTCGCACCCCCTTTAGCCTTCAATTCCACCATTTTCCCCTTCTCTTTCGCGCTCGGTTTGTATTTCTTCTAAGCCTTGGTGGCTGCATGCTTCCTCGGTGACTCGCACACCAACATGGGATTCTTTTGCTTGTCCTTCTTAGGTTTGGGGACTTCCCTTACCAGCGTCAGCTTTAGCCTAGGCGACCTCGGTGCCGTAGACACTGCACCTAGAGTCTCCATGCTCATCACCTCTGGAGCAGCTCCTTTAGAGGTGGAAACCCCTCTAGTACTAGTAGTTTCTCCTGGTCCAAACATCGTGCTAAGAATAAATTGTTGGGTTTCCTTGGGTAACATGTCAAATATAGAACTAGCGACCAAATCAGCATAAACATGAGGATTCACAAAACAATTGACAGCTGAGCACTGAAATTATAAGGATGCAAAGTGTTTTTCGCTAGACGACCATGCATAATTTATAGGAAAATTCGAATTCAAATTCAATCGTTCCCCCCAAAACCCATCCATAAATGATGAATTGGCGACAAACTTCCAAAGATTTCACTCTTAAATGCAGCCTTAAATTCCTTAAATGTTGCCCCCCAGCTACTCTTAACCGTCTTTTGGTATTCAAATAATGAACATTGACTATAACGATTACGTTATGGCTGCACTACACGGTCTCTCCCTCTATAGCACAACTCCCTTCGCACTTCTTCTAGTACTGTGACAACATTCATTTTCGTACAGACCCCCTGTCATGTAGCTTTACCAACTGGATAGTGTAGTTTATAGTCTCGCACCTCCTTGCAGCTGCTTGGAGTGCTAAGACTGTCCTACCATCATGTAGTCATTGGGCCGGATCTCCAGTGTATGGCTTTAATCAACTTCCATTTATCCTTCCCAGAAATGGATCTCCATTCAACTTCGCGAGCTGAACTGCTCCACCAGCTGTAATCTCTTTGATAACATATGGCCCCAGGTAGTGCATCTTTTCCTAGAAACTTATCAAACTTAATGTCATATAAAAAAATTAAAGAATTTACCTTGAAGGTGCACAGTTTTATGTGCCGATCGTGGCAAGATTTTTCACGTCCCTTCTGAAACTGCTGATGGAATCCAGCCAAAAACCTATCTTCCTTGAGCTCTGTTAGCTGCATGAGACTTTATTCTAAGGCTCCACGGTCTGCCATTCAAGTGAAAGCCTCTATGCATAGACTAGGGACAATGTATTCCATAGGCATTACAACTTCTACACCATAGACCAACCTAAAAGGTGTCTAATCAGTAAGCTTTTTTACAAGTAGTTCTATAGGCCCATAACTTTGTTGGTACGCGCACATCCCAATCATTCCACTGCACATTGCAAACCTTCATTAGTGAATTCTCCAATATCTTATTAAAATCCTCAACCATTCCATTGGCTCGCAGATGGTATGGCATACTCTCCTGATGGTAAACCTGGAACTCTTCTGTCAACATGTTGATCATTTCATTGAGAAAATGTGTACCACGATTGCTCATTAATAGCTTCAGGCAACCAAACCTGGCCAACACATATTCAAACAAGAATTTCGTTGTTGTTGCCCCTATACAGTCCTTCACACATTGTGCCTTTGCCCATCTGGTCAAATATTCGGTCGTGTTGATGATATACCATGCACCTTTTCTCTTACCTGGAGGCTGAATTGATCCTACAAAATCAATTGCCCACTTCTCAAATGGCTGCAATGACACCTACAGATTCAGAGGTAGCTCATGCCTTCACAATGACCGGCCCGACCTCTGATATGCATCGCATGCCCTACAATATGCTTTAGAATACTTATGTAGTGTCAACCACGACAACTCGACGTGCAAAATTTTCTACGTTGTTGCTTTTCATGCATGATGCCCTCCTGTAGTGCCTCCACGAGCTTCAGTGAGGATATTGTTTCTTTTAAATTCGGGCACATAGTGTCGAAGTATTTCATCCGATCCCACTTTATATAGATGGCCTGTAATTACAAAAAAGTCTGTTGCGCACACCACCAATTCTTTCTTTTGTTGACTGGTGTATCCCTCTAGAGTCGTCCTTGTGGTCAAAAAGTGGAAAATGTCCGCAAAGTGATTATCCACTATGCGCACCGCGAAGAGCTGCACGTCAAGCATCCCTTCCTCCAAATTGGTAGGCTCCTCTCTTGCTTCAATGTGCGACAAATGGTCTGGCCCTGCTTTCAACCTTCCTAACTTCATAATCACCTCAAAATCATACTCCTAAAACAACAATAGCCATATGCATATTTTCCCCCCCAACACAGGCTTATTGACTAAATATTTCAATGCATAATGGTTCGTGTACATCTTAAAATGTCTTCCTAGCAGGTAATGTCTGAACTTTTGGAGTGCATACACCATAGCCAAGCCTTTGCACTCTGTCGTCAAATAATTCTTTTCAACCTTAGACAACTTCCTTCTCGCAAACGCTATAGGGTGATCCAGCTCTCCTTCACCAGCCTGTATCAGCATTGCTCCTAACAATACATGAGGCATCTACATGGACATGGAAATCCTTCCAGTCTGGGAAGACTAGGATCGACGTGATGAACATTTTCTCCTTTAGTACATCTAGGTTGAGCTGACATTCTTTGTCCCAATAGAATGTAGCATCCTTCTTCAGTAGCTTTTCCATAGGCATGGTAATCTGAGCATAAATTTTGATGAACTTCCGATAATATCTAGTATGGCCCAGTGTAGCACATAGTTGTTTAACACTCCTTGAGGCTTCCAAATTGATTATTACCACAATCTTAGTAGGTTCCACCATAATTCCTTTCCTACATACCACATGACTGAGAAAGATCCCAAAAGGGACACAGAACAAGCATTTCTTTAGGTTTAGTGCAATATAATACCTTTGACATGTATCCAACATGAAGCGCAGACTGTCTACATGGTGCTTAACTAGCCCAAACACTATCCAGTCATCGAAATAGACTTCCAAGAACTTGTGAATGAACTCCTTGAATGCCACGATGACCACGCGCGAGAATATCGCTGGTGCATTCTTAAGTTTGAAAGGTATCACTATATACTGGAAACATCCCCATTCTGTCGTGAAGGTGGTCTTACTCTAGTCTTCTAGCACGATATTTATCTGATGGTATCCAGAGACCCCATCAGTGAATTAATAGGCCTCCTACCTGCCAACATTATCCAGTACTTCCTCTATGAACAGAGTTGGAAAAGGATCACGAACACAAGTATTGTTGAGATTCTTAAGATCTACACAAATCCTTATTTCATCCTTCTTCTTATTTTCCTAGATGACCATTGGACTCAACCAATGAGATTCCTCCACTGGTTCAATAATACCCATTGTAAGCATCTTGTCTAACTCCAAGTGGACCTTTTCCTCATATTTGGGATTAAGGCGATATGGAATTTTCTTAGCAGGCTTCGCATCTAGTTTCAAAGTTATTTTCATAACTCCCAAATCACCTATGATGCCTTTCAAGTCTGAAAATTTGGTAGGGAATAAATCTTGATATTCGCGGAGAAACTCAATGACTTTATTGACTGTAGCATCATCCCAATAATCCCTAATATTTGTAAACTTTAGTTCCTCTTCTGTACCAATGTTTACCTGCTTCATTTTCAGTGGCACGGTGATGTCAGGGTTCTCTATCTGCGGTCCCTCTAATTCAAGGTGGCCTTTTTGCTTTGGGGATGTTAATATTCCTTGGATCCTCATCCTCTCCTTCAACAGTCATATTATAGCATTCCAACACATGGCAGAGCTGGGTGCTCCAATCCGGTTGAATCAATTCCAAGGGATCCTGCAGAATTTTGAAGATTGCTGCCTTAACTTCCTGCAGTGCTTCATCAATACTTTTGAATCCATCTTCAAAGCTGAATGTCCTCGCGAACCCATCTCTTAAGATATCCCATTCCGTGGTGCCGTGGCAGAGCTCTATTTCCAAATACCAGTTCATAGGGATGATGTCCAAAGTGTGACAGAAAATATGCACCCACTCTGGCTGCGGTTCTGTTCCATAAACCTTAGTCCACTTTGCCAAATGATCGCATGGATAATTTCTCCTGTCATACTTCTTAGTCAATCTTACCTTGGGGTGACATCCTCATCATCTACCTATAGTCACGTCATTCATAAATATTGTCTTTATGCGTACCCCACCATCGTGCAGGCATAGTGCGCATCACCAAATCCAACGCGTAGAAGCGATGCTTCTTAGGAACTTCCCTTTCAAATGCATCTAGAAATTTATCTACATCAATTAGACCATCATAATAAGGAAAAATTCTTACTTTGGATGATACATAGTGCAACTATTTAGTCATCATATTACATCACAATGTAGATACTTCGTGTAACCTATTTTGCGAGTGCTCCAATTTTTCGTCTGAATCTGATGTAAAGGAGCTTTTGTGTCCCATGAAATTTTTCCATCGGCTGTCGGATTAACCCAATCTTGGTCTCACGCTATTATATTATAGACCTGGTCCAAATCATCATCGCTTTCCTCATAGTAGTGGACCAGTTTAGTATAGCACGATCCTTCTGCAGGGTCCAATGGTACTACCACGCGGAGCATTTTCTTTTCAAATGACATTGTTCGCTTATTCAAATTGATGACCCCATTCATGTCGATAGCCCAATAAATTCCAAGGAGTGCGAGATATGGATTGTTGTCATCAACAATCTCTATTACTTCAAAGTTAGCCTGTTAGAGTCGGTCTGGTCAGTCCTCCATCAGAGATCAAAACTCTTTATGCATTTCATTTTTAGGAGTCCCGCTCCATTCACTTAGCTGCATTCTGCTAGGGGCATGCCATAATCTGACAGAAAAGGTCATGCTAGTCATTTCCCCTCATGTCTGGCTCCTGTTGGCTCAGGTCTTTTGTCAATGATCACTAAAGTCCATGACAGTCAAGGTCTAGTCCTTAAAAGGACAAAAGTCATTTTTTGATAGTTAGGTCTAGGGATTCATCAATTTGGTTTCAATAAAGCCATGCAGGCCAGAGTGAGGCCCTTACACAATTATGATTCAGATAGTTTCATCGTCATGTGGATAAACTTCGACTCTTCTTCAAAACTTTTTTTTGAAGAAAAGTCAAATAGTGTCATTGGTGATAAAATTTTCAAAAAAGTCGTCAGTTAATTTCTTCAGATGCAGTCATGGTTTTCATGGCCAAATGTCCTGTCATGAAATCCCTGCAATGAGTGCCGAAAATTTCATCATTTGAGCTAAATTTTCAGAGGGAAAAGTGAAAATCAGTGTTGCTTTAAGTCAGTGAAAAAGTGTCAAAACATAACATTAGAAAAATGGGTTTTTGGAGAAGCAAAAATTTAACCCATGACTTCCAAGTCTTTATATACAATTTTCCACCAAAATCAAAGCCATTGTGCAAATCAAGTTCATAAAGAGACATTGCAAAGTGTTAGAGAGTGCATCGTGCATGTTTGGAGCAAAGGTGGAGGCAGTTTTCAGGGTGTGGTGCATATACACAGGGGCGCGGTGCACACAGAGCCACCCCTCAGCGCATTTTTTCAACGGGCACGACGCACACCCAGGGCGCGGCGCACACCCACAAAAGGCCAAAACTGTGCCAAATTTCCTCAAATTTATTGTGAAGCCCATCAAATTGATAGGTAGGGTCTATGACATGACTTGTTCATCAAAGCTTATAAATGATATGGTGGTTTATGGCTATGTTTGAATGCAACAAAACTCATAAAATCAAACACAAGAAAACACCAAAGGCCATTGTTGCTAGGGTTGCATAATTGTGGTATTGAGGCCAAGGTTCCATTTTCACCCACCATTTTTCCCTCACCTACCATTTTTTCCTATCCTCCCTTTCTCATTTTTCCTATTATCCCTACCCTAAAACACTACCAAACCCTATTTCCTTTCCCCTCCTTTTATTTGTCAACATAACACGCCAAAACCCTACCTTGTCAAAACCCCAAAACCCTACCTTATCAAATACCCAAACCCCCTACATATCCCTAAAAACAATTCTCCCCATAACCCCTATTCCCAAATTATTACTCCCTTCCTAATACTCCCTTTTCATTGTTCCCCTATTCCCAAATTATTACTCCCTTCCTAATACTCCCTTTTCATTGTTCCCCTTGGTGACAAATATCACAAGAGCACCCAGCTTCACACCATCATCAAAGGGCAGCCTAAGTATAGTACACACAGCAGTCATGGCATCACAACATTCATCAGAGTATGAGATGGAGACACAAATTGACTCATCCTCGGAAGAGCAGGCTCCCAGGAGACATCACAAGAGTGGCAAACATGTTAGGGATGAGCCCACTACCCTCACTGAATTACAAGCATGCCCTCCTGCCATGTCATGTTTCCAACTCCTAGCATGTTTTGAATTTTGTCAAAGGGTGGCTAATGTTAGAGTTCATCATGAGTTTTCCCGTCTTTTTGTGCTTCACCTACATGGAGGTCAGTCTATCTTGGCCGGGGTCACCTTCACATTGAAACCCGAAACTATCTCAGTGGCAACAGGCATACCAAATGTAGGAGAACAGTGGCATAAGAAGAAGAAGGTGGATATGCAACACTATGAGCCTTACATTAAGGCCAAATTCTTGAGTCAGCTCACAAGAGTCTTCCCATTCAGATATTTGAAAGATGAGTATGCTCCACTCATGAAATTGATCATGAAATACTTCAGTTGTGAGGGGAGGTTCTCTCGTCTATATGCCTATCACATCAGGTTGATCATGCACTTTACCAGGGTGAGGATGATGAACCTCCCATTTTTCATTTGCAGGAACATAGAGAGGATGAACACCTTCATGCAACATAAGACCCCTCAGCAGCAACTTAACAACGTTTATCACTTTGCTATTATCCGGATTTTGGTGGATCATCAGTTGGGATTGCAGGGCATTGCTTGGGAGGAATTCATCTCCCGTGACCTCTTCAGCACTTCATAGGTACTATTAGAGCCAGAGCATGAGATAGGTGGTCCTTCTCATCAGTATGAGCACCATGAGACCACGACTATGCCAGTATTTGTGACATATCAGAGAGGCAGTAGGCACTTGTTTGCAGCAGCAAAGCGAGTGTTATCTCCACCCGGGGTGGAAGGGGCCTCGCTTCTGGCATCAACTACACAGGTACAGGACAAGGGCAAGAGGCCCATACATGATGAGGGGCCATCAGGTGAACAGGAGGCCGATTTCATCCTCATTCAGGATGATGATGCAAATGTGGAGAGTGCCCGACTTAGGATGACTATTCAGGAGCAGAACACGGAGATCCAAGACTTGTCACTCAATGTGGAGAAGGCCAAATGGATCATCAGGTATCTGGAGTAGAGGAACAAGTAGCTTAAGGACCAGCATGAGATCATGGAGCTGCAAAACATCCGTGAGAATCGACAAGCTGCCCAACAAAGGAGGATCGAGCTCACTACCTTGGAGTAAGAGATCAACAATAACCGTGAGTCCTGGCTAGAGCGGATCAACATCCATCTAGAGAGACTGCTAGAGAAGGCCGATAGAGACAAAACCATACTGAGGAGGATGGTTTATCATTACAGGGCATGGAACATGAGTGCAAAGGCCCGGATAAGGAGCTTGAAGGCAAAATTGAGCAAAGCAACAAAAGAGGAAAAAGAGGCAAAAGAGCAAGATCGGCATCAAATCTTGGCTAAATCTTTTGTGGCCCAGTATAGTACCTCTTAGAGAACCTCCAGCCCAACTTTCAAGAAATTTGGGGAAATGTTGGTCACATGGTAATTTTTTGGTCAAAATACAGGTTTTTTCTCCCTGTGCGCCGCGCCACTGGCGCGACGCTTAGGATTGGGAGCTCCAAATGACAAATGGCTTGTATTTTTGGATTCAACATGAAAAATCACGACTATTGGTGCTTGGACAAGAAATTTGGGCATGATTTGAGTCTCCAAGAGGTCGAAAACACCCAAAATATGGCCTCTCTGCCCCTATTTTGATACACATGAAGCGGTCTTGGGAGAATGAAGATATGGAGGTGCAAATGAGCACCAAATTCAAAAATTCCACTTGGGTTGGAAAGTAGACAGGACAAGCCTTCCAACAAGTACACTTGGGAACATTTCAGACTCCTGCACGTGCCTCAAAATGGGCTCCAAAGTGGCGCGACACATATAGAAAGTGGTGCGGTGCATATAGGGAAAAAGGCCAATTTCACCTCCGTTTTGCGAAATTTCGATTCACGACTTCTCCAAGTGGGCCCTCTCATATACAATTCACTTTTTCAGCACCTAAGGTGGAATTTAAAGCATTTTCACTCCAGATTGGCTTCAATCCAAGTGGCAAAGGAAGGCAAACAATGACCCAAGCCATTTGTCATGTTTCTAACGCTGCACCTGTAGCTAATGGTTGGATTTCCACCTCCATTTTGTAATGATTCGAGTAAATCCCCAACCCTTGGGCATTCTATATCTTCATGGAGCATTCTATATATTTTATGCAAACTATTTGTAAAGGGTTGGTTGGCTTGTAACTTCTGGGAGACTGTGGGAAAGAAACTCTATTTCTTCATTGTATATTTTGACAGAGGATTAATGAAAGGCAACAGCTCTGTTTCATGAGATTCATGAGCGTAGAAAATGTGTCTCTTATGTTTCATATGTATTTCGTTATGTTTCATAGTTCATTTCATATTCATTTCCAGTGAAATTTTCTAAGTTAGATAAGGTAGAATTCAATTTTATTGCTCTGCCTGTGGGAAAATTTCATGTTCAGTGTTCTTTCTTCTGTTGAAAAGGATTCATGTACTTATGCCCTTTTCACCCTCCTAAGAAATCTCTCCATTCTGCGCTATTTCAAACTAAATTTCTAGGTTTTCCGCCTATCTTGCCTCACGAAGTAATCTGTGCCTTTGTATTTCATCCTCTGCTCATTGCTGTCCGTTGGTCCCATACCATCCCAGAAACACAATCATTCATAAAAATCGCTTCTTGTATCCATATTCACTTACTAGCCTAAGATCAATATTTCATAGTAAGTAATCTCAGACCATATTGTTTAAGTATTCATTGAGCGTGACTCAGAGAGAGCCCTCTCCTGTTCTGGTAGGGCTAGCTACCAGACTATGCGTGGTTTGTGGTTACCCTGAATTTTGCCTTCCTTCAGCCTAAGGCGGATTTAGGTGCTAACATAGCCAACACGCTTGCAATATCTATGATTACCCCATTCAATCTCCCCATAGGGATAATCTTCTGTTGATTTTCCATTCTTTAATTGAATCAGAGACCACTGCAGCACAAGCCTCCCCATTTTTTCCCAAGTCTGTTTAGGCAAAAAATTCGCATCTGACCCCAGATCCATAATAACTTGATCCATCTCAAATTCTCATATTTGCATGGCGAGCCTCATCTCGCATCCTGTTCTTGTCTTATTTCTGTCGATCTTTCTAACTATGTGGTGCCCATCAGAAGCATTATCCCTACTAGCACATTTGTTTATCAACTCCTATGATCCTTTCACAGCCCTGTTATCGCGCAACAGTTTCATGCAAGTCTCCAAGAAAGTAGTAAGCATGGAGGAGTCAACTTCTTCAGATAGCCTATCTTGACTTCCTGAGGTAGAGGCTTCAGCGAAGCTTTTCTTTTCTTCCATGAATGTTTCCTTTGCATGCTCTATATCAAACCAAACAACTTTTTTTGGAGCCTTGCGGACCCATCTGCCTTCTTCAGGTTATTTTCCCTTATTGTCACCAGTCGTCACACTACTTCACAACATGATATTCAAATTGGGATCCTCTTCATGAGGCTTTGCCCTAATCATCTGCAGGTTCTGGGTAGGCTGCTGAGGCCACACCTTCTTCTCCTACATTTTAGCAATCAATATAGGGAATTCTTCTATTGGGTCATCAAACTAAGTACAATACCGGCATGACGGGCATGTCTAGCTTGTATACTCCCACGCGTAGTGTCTTGGCACTCCGAAATTATAGAAAATAACTTGCCCTCGATCTCTACCAGGTCCTCCTCCTCCTCGGCTTCGTCGTTGTCCCTAATATCCTCTGTGCACTCCCCTGACGACATGATCCAGAGGCCAAGTTTCTGTTTGCATTCGATACGTGGGCGTTCTTTCAATCATCAATTCATAGCTATGACAATTATGTTCATTGTGGCCTAGTGATTTACAGAAATTGTAGAATAGTTGTTGTGGTGTCTGCAAATTTTTTTGCAGCAAGTGGCAATTATATATTACATGTTTTCATACTACTTAACAGATGGTGCACCACACTGAGGGCCCTATACTTGGTCCACCTTGAACTTCTTCCCTCAAGGGCATTGGCCCTCCTCTTTCCATATAATTTGTGAAAATAGGGTAGTGATCCTTATCACGCCCCTGGCTTTTACACTTGAGGCACCAAACTTCTTCACAAACTTCAGGCTAAGCTGCTTTTTCCTTCTTCAAGCTCTGAAATTCCAAGCAGAGGTTCTGCAATTCTGCATGAATCTATTAAACTCCCAATGTCATGTCCTAGATAGGTGTATCATGTAATCTCATTGTGATCTCTAGCACTTCCACCTGCGTTCCTATCCTTTGTTGTGACATAAAAATACTTAAGTGAGGCAGGAGTGTGTCTATAAACCAGTTGCGGTACTAACTATCTGTGAGATTCATATTGGCTTCATGGATCCCGCACATCAGTCTCTGATCCAACTCCCAGGGTGTCTCATCGATTCTCATTGCGATTTCCTTGAATCCCACCATTGATTGCATCTCAAACTTAGGCCTACCAAATTCCTTATTCAAAGTAGTCTGAGTGTTCGCTAATGATGCCAACAGATTATTAGTGCAGTACTTAATGTACCATGTCAATGCGCGATCTTGTAGAGAAATAACCAACTATGCTTTATTCATATGATCATCTGTAATATTATGTGTTGTCTATATGGCCTTTGCAACAAACCAAAACTGGTCCAAATCCTCATTCCCCAAGCCCTTGAAAATGAGAAACTTCATCGTATTTGACATGTTAAATGGTGGTGGAGGTGGTGGTAGTGTGGGCAAAGGTGTACGTTGTGGAGGTGAAGGTGGAGGTGGTGTGGGTGGATGAGGCATTTATGGAAAACTCTGGCTTATCAACTGTATAATGCTTTGTGGTGAGACATGTACTGCTTCCTCATCGTCGCTCAAAGGAGGTTCTATCAACGGCCTGTATTTAGGACCCGTTCTCTCTGGATTTCTAAAGAATTGTCCACTTCATGTAGATCCAAACATCAAGGCAGTGGCATAACCCACTTTTCACAGAAGAGAATTTTAATCCAAGTATTCAAAGATCTAAAATACTTACCTCACGGTCCCTTGAAAAAACATCAATCTCCCTCACTCTAACTGACTGAGGTATCGACCGCGAATGTTGTCATGAATCCTCCTAAGACTCGGTCAAGCCAGTGATCGATAATGCGCATGAGATTATCTTCAAAAGCTTCCAACCTCCGCGCTAGCTCCAGGGTCCACACTATTGGACCATTAAGCCTCCACCTTCCTTGGTTGTCTGCCAATTTAGTGATCCACTCATATAGTTCAATCGAGAAGGTGCAGAAGAAGATATCATGTATTTCTGTGTACAAATATCTATCCAACCATTGTTCCTTCATCAGGCATGGATTTCTATTTTCTTGCGATGTGAATTCGTGAATCTTTCTTTCCAACCACTCCTCAAGTACTTTCTTGGTCGGATCCCAGTGATGCAACATCACACATCCCTTTATGCAGATCTCAGTCCCGGAAACAAGACCATTTTTTGGCTTAATGGGTCCTGACCCAGGTTCAGAGC
Organism: Pinus taeda; assembly: GCA_000404065.3. Taxonomy (NCBI): domain Eukaryota; kingdom Viridiplantae; phylum Streptophyta; class Pinopsida; order Pinales; family Pinaceae; genus Pinus; species Pinus taeda. The sequence continues at coordinate 27,482 of APFE030842942.1, read as the reverse complement.
TAGTTGCGCCAATCAAATCCATACACTACTGGCCCTTTCGGCATCAATCCGCGGAGTGTAGGCTGAAATCTCACCCAAAGCAGTATGGGGGGATGCTGGAACCAAGTTTACACACCTAGAGATAAGTGTAATTCATTTTATTCCCTAAGTCTGCCTTCACACATATCGATAAGCCTTTAAGGCTTATCAATGTAACTCCTTTAATTAGCCTCTAAACCCCTGTGAAGGTCTACGACTGTCTTTTGCGGACCATGAATTGGCGAATCCACTATTTACCGACATCAAATATTACTTATAACCAAGTAATTTCTCAGTTTGGCTTAAGTGTTCGATGACTTCAACATACAAAAATATAATCTTCACGTAAATAGTTAACAGTAATTATGTTTGTTGGTGCCCAATTTTGTCCCCAATTCCACTATTCCCCACCTACATTCTTGTCATTTTTTTACTCCTATGCCTACTCTCCTATCGCTTTTATTTCCCTAAAATTGTCAAAATCCTGCCATGAGGTGAAGCACTTCATTGTGTCATTTTACTATTTATTGTTTAAGTTTAAGAAAATTTAAGTTGTTACTAATGAGCTAACTAATCAATATGATTGAGTGTGAATATTGTAGCATCTTAAGCAGGATAAGATCAGGAGAGTGCTTGTCCATGATCCATGTTCCACCATTTCTGTACTTAACATCCATTTCAGGATCGGTACTCAACGATATAAAGGATGAATAGGCCGCATGATTATAGATGATCGAGCCACCTACAACTATGATCGAACAAGTTCAATATTTGCCATGATGAAGATCTTCACTATCTTCGCTGAACTTAGCTGGTGCCAATATTGGGTTTAGTTGAGTATTTGTTATGCTAAATAGAACAGGTCATTCCAACAATCTAATCTGGAAGATTGATTTAGCCAATTCGTTAGACTTGCTATGCCTATAAAGGTTGATCTGTAATAACTAGGAAGTTAGTGAGCAAAAGAGAATACTTTTATTGTATCTTTGAAGTATTATCTCTAGACATATTATTTTCAATTGAATACTGGTATTATGGCCATGCGTTGAGTTCAAATCGATTCACTGGATGGTTTGCTGTGAGTTCATGAATTAGATGTGTTAAAGATTTCCATTTTTCTGTAAGTAAGTAAGCTTCCCTAGGTGTGGTGGGGCCCACCATCATTTGGGATTAGCTCTATATTATTTCTTACGAAACATAGTCATGTGTCGTTTATAGCTGCTTCTCGTTTGTCTCTGGTTTGAATATTAACCGTTTATATGCTACGTGGAGGATTTCATTGATTTGGAATGATTTTAGTGTGCTAACCATTGTATGTGTTTTTAGACCTTTCAATTTAGTAATTTGAATGTGTAGTTCTTGTGTGCATCATAGAGATTGGTGCTCTTACCTTTAAGACAAAGTCATACTCTGCTCTCCAAAGAAACGAGTTGTATTGTCCTAACTGTGTTGTTGCAGTCATATGAAAACTTGTTTCAATCATGTTGTAAATCGAATTTATGTGGTGAGCTAGTCCCTTTGTTAAAAATGTAGAACGAACTCTCGAATGCTGAAGTCAATACAATTCATCGTGTAGCAAGGATTGATATGGTGTGGGTTTAGTTGTGTGGAGTAGGAAGCCGGATTGGTAATACACATTGAGTGGATTTCGTTAAATCTAAATAGAATCGCATTGCTTGTTTATTTCCATTATCAAATCGATTAGTTTTCCTCTAAATTATTTTCATGAATATGTGTGCCATACGAGTATTTTTTTCCAAATTGATTGATTAGAATAGCTTAAGTTATCATAGTTTGATCTAGTCTTGTTTCTCAATAGATTATTAGCTTCTTAATAAAGTTCACAGATTGATTTTGAAGTTCAAGTGAGTGATTCAACTTTCAGTGTGATTCCTTTTGCTTTGTTTTGAGTGCTTGAGTGAAGTATTGTAGCTTAGAATTTGATACTATTGGTTAAAATAATAGTTTCCAGCCTCAAGTAATTTCCATCAACATTGCCTTAGTATAATGTGTGATTGATTAGATTTCAAAGTAAGGTTGCAATTAGTTGTGTGATTCACCTTTTTCATTGAGAAGATAGAGTGTTGGTTCGTTGAAATATTAAGTAGGTTTTCTTGAGCTTAGTTTGAGATTTGATTCATGTTAAATATAACTGTAGGATAGCCTCTTGAGTATAGTTTTGTGTGTCTTATAGTAATTCATAGTTGTCTTATTTTCTTTTCATTCTTGAAAATAGAATTAGGGTTTGATATTTGAGCTTGTTCTTAAGGTTATTATAGGTTAGTTAATATGTATGCAAATTAGTTGAGTGTGAGAGATCAAGTTTCTTGGTTAAGTATATGAGACAAAGTATTCAGATTAGCTCCTAACATAAAGATATTTTACTTGTTATCAATAAAGTGGAATTAATGTGAAGCCTTTCTCATTCTAGGGTTTTGAATTAAGAACAATTATTGAGTGCAAGATTGATTGCTTAGTTTAAAGTTGAATTACCATCATAAGTAGATTAGATATTTTAATTCTTTCAAATTGTAAGAGTCAGATTTGGATTTTCGAATGTAACTTTAAACTGTTGAGTTAATGTGTGGAGTCTGTTTGATTAGGAATTCACTTTCATAGTCTGTCAAAGTGGAATCTGTGGTAAAGAATTAAGTCTTCACTTAAGTCCATATTTTAGTTCAAGAATAGAATAGGTTAAGTTTATAGAGATTTCAGATTCGTTAAGTTAAATTTGATTATTGGTGCCGCCTATGTTTGCAAGATGGATTGATTTCCTTTTGAGTTGTGTGTTTACAAGCATTTGTGTGTTCCATTACTTAGATGATCATTATAAAGGAAACATTCAAGCTCTAACCAAGAACTAAATGTAGAAAGCGCAATAAAACTCATGTTTACAAGCCTGAATGACATATAGATGCAGGGGAATTGATACACATATTAAATCTATGAACATTTTGGCACCGTTGTCGGGGATGTTGTAATTTCTTATTCAGGTAACTATTATTATTCAAGTTTCAGGATCTTGCAGGACTGTCAGAGGTGAGAGTGTATAGTAAGACATGAGTGAAGAGCCACACATCCACTTTTGTGGGGTTTCTCCAAAGTCTGACCGATCACTTCTTGTTCTTGAGTTTCTATTTCCTTTATCTTTATGCGTAGGAGTACAGGTAGACCTAGAGACAATAAGGGTAGATTTATTTCCAGTTATAAATTTCTTGGAACCTTTGGATCAGTTAATATACCTCTTATTAATGCTGCTAATTGTTATGCAGGATTGAGACAAGGATGAGGAAGTGTTTATAGCAACTTGGTTTCAGATCAAGAATTCTTATACCAAGGAGAAAAGACCATTCAACAGGTTGCCTTTCACAATGCTGAAGGGATCGAGGAAGAAGAACTAGTGGAACTGCAAGACCATGTGGATGAGAAATCAACCAACATCAACTGTGTTCTCATACCTCATGTTCATACTATAATCAACAAACCTCTTCGGGTTCCCGTCGAAGATATGGACCACCATGACAGGGAGAACAAAAACAATGAAGAACACCATGGAGAGGGAGAAGGCCCTCGACGCAATGTTAACTTCTTTGGAGGGAATAACCTAGAAGGCCCAAGAGGAGGATTAGAGGAAGATGATGGAGTGACTACCTTCAGATTCCCTATCCTAGATGTGACTCGCGACATCAACATGAAAAACATCCCAATGGAATCTATTCTGCTATTCTATAGTAAGTCATTTGAAGATCCCAATGCATTTCTTTTTGAATTAGATATTTTATGTTGCAGTTATAATTACTATGAGGATGCACACAAACTTAAATTGTTTCCTGCCACTTTAAAATATGCAGCCCTTACATGGTTCATGAGTCTAGGGGAACACACTATATACTTACGGGATGACATGAAATTAGTCTTCCTTAGGATGCAACAAACAGAAGATGAAAACCTAGAGGAGTATCTTGAACGATTCCTATACAATTTTCACAAATCTCGTGGGTCAAACTTAGAGAAAAAGACTATCAAAACTATGTTCCTAAAAGGGATGAGGGATGACTGCATTGAAACATTAAACGTTCTTAGCGGTGGGGGCATATATAAGAAGCCATTTGCTGAAATTGTTGATCTCTATCGTACCTATTCTAGGAGCCAAGCTAAAGTAGGCAAAAAGCTTCGAGAACTTAAAGATAATTCTAGAGACTATGTGACAAAGAAAAATGTGGCTAATTCTGTTACGAGAATCGAACTGGGAAACTTGTTAGAAAACTTTAAAACTCATATAATCAACACAATCAGTGACCATCTAGACACTATGAAAATCAAACAAAACCAACAGGTCGAAAAAGTAGCCATGGTAGTATTTTGTTCCAAGTGCAGGCTCAAACATGCAGAAAGGGAATGTCCTTTAAATGCCATTGATATTTTTAGAATCTACACTCTTGAACACCCAACCGAGAAGTGCACATCACTTCCTAGCCTTCAGGCTATCTACAAAGGGAATGTTGAAGCCATTGACCAATCTCAAGCCACTAAAAGACCCATATGGAGGGGCCAGAATCATAATGTGTTTCCAGATCCAAATTCCCAAAGTTATGGCTAGACTCAGCTGTGGACTTTCCAAGCATATTATCCTCCTTGGGCTACTTTGCAACCACAAAGCACTACTTGGAGCTAGAATTGGAGGACAAACCCCTATACCAACACCTATCAACCCTAGACCCAATTCTATGTGCCTTGCCTAAATATGCCAAGAACCTCATATAATCCAACCATTCAATCTTATTAGCAAGGGTATAACCCCAACATGTATCAACAACCCATGCTGCTACCAGCTCCTTTGCATCAGTTTTTACCTACACCTGCTAACCCATCATCTTTGCAGGCACTAGCTACCTTGAACCCACCCCAACCTACACTGTTTCCTGCGCGACCCATACCTAAACCAAGTCATAATAGGATACCTCAACCTGTGTAAAACATTGATATCCAACCTTTTCCTACATACATGATCATTTCGATTCGTATGAATGAAATTCAATTACAATCAGGAAAGACAGTTAACAAAGGAAAATAAATTGTTGTTATCCAAGAAGAGGTGCCCTCCACATCATCCGGAAACCATTTGCAAAATGAAAAACAACAGCAACCATAGAAAGAAGAATCAAATGAACCACCATACCTGGAAATACCGATTGTAAATAAAGGAGAGATCCCACTTGAATATGATTTGGAAAGTGAACTAAGAAATGTCTGCATTAAAATTCCACTTTTACAAGCAATTAGAGACATTACCATCTACACCAAAATTTTCAAAGATCTCTGCATTAAGAAACTGGGGAGAAAGGGGCATAAGAATCAGAATGTTAAAATAATAAGCAATATGTCCACTATGATTTCCGACTTGCCTATGAAATACAATGACCTTGGGAACCCCATTGTCACCATTGAGACAGATGGAGTACCTCTACCAAATACCATCGTGGATTTAAGAGCAACAATAAATGTAATGACCTATGAAACAATGATATCGTTACAAATACTTGGACTTAAATTCACCCCTATCCTTTTAGAAATGGCAGACAAATCCTTCGTCAAACCAATGGGAACCTTAGAGGACATAGTAGTCACTATTGCCTCTTGGCAATATCCCATAGATTTCATGGTCATTTCTTTGAAAACCTCTAGGCCCGGACACCCTGTGGTTCTAGGACGACCATGGATGGCAACTGTTGATGTTGTCATAGGATGTAGAAACAGGGAAATCATTATTTTTAATGGTCCCCACAACCAAACTTTGTCTATTTTCCACCCTTCCCAGACAACTTCTGAAGTACTGTTATGGCTCAAAAACCCATATGGAGACGAAGGTTGTATGTTTCCTTTGTTATCATTAGATCAATCTAGAGGTCTCCAGGAGCATTCTGACAAACATGTTTTGCAACAGTTTTTACCTGATAGCTCTTGTATCGATTATCCCATCTTTTTTAATGGTTATCAACATGTGTTTAGTGATGAGTTTTAGGAAACCTGCCATCCAGCAGCCTTTGCCTCTTTTGCAACAATGGAGGAAAGCCATGAATCCACCACAAAAAATGTAGAAATTTTTGAAGGAAAGATCTTACACATTAGTATAGTACTGACTGCAAAATAGAAGTAGTAGTTGATGAGTATGATTCGCGAACAAACTGGAGCTTTCACTTGGGATTACTTGGACATGAGGGGCATACATCCAGACACATATATCCACCATATTTATACAAATGAAGAAATGAGACCTGTTCGGCAACCATAGAGGGATATGAACCCGACATTAAAAGACATTGCCAAAGATGAGCTTCAGAAACTCTTGGTTGCAGATTTCATTTACCCCATTTTTGACAGTAGGTGGGTGTCACCTCTTGTAGTGGCTCCAAAGAAAAATGGCAAGTGGTGTATCTGTGTTGACTACAAACAATTAAATAAGGCCACATTGTGTGACTATTTTCCACTGCCCTTCATTGATCAAGTCCTCGACGCGCTTTCAAGTAAGAAATATTTTTCTTTTCTAGATGGGTAGATTGGTTACAATCAAATACAAATCTCTGAAGAAGACCAAGAGAAGACTACCTTTACATGCCCTTGGGGTACTTATGCATATAGAGTCCTTCCCTTTGGTCTTTGTAACACCCCTGCCACTTTTTAGAGAGATGTACTTTCCATTTTATCTGATTTGATCCATGATTGTGTGGAGGTCTATATGGATGAATTCATAGTTTATGGAGATTAATTTTCATAGGCTTTGGAAAATCTAGATAAAGTATTGATTTGTTGTCAAGAAGTTGATTTAGCCCTTAGTAGTGATAAATCTAAGATGATGCAAACTAAGGGAATTGTTCTAGGCCATCATGTGTCATTAGAAGGAATTCAAGTTGATCCAGCAAAATTCAAGGTAATCTCACATATCCCTATTCCTAGCTTGCAAAAGGAGGTAAGAAGTTTTTTAGGGCATGCAAGATATTATCGACGATCTATTTAGAACTTCACTATAATTGCAAAAACATTATTTAAATTATTAACTAAAGATGCTAACTTTGTATGGAATGTTTACTGTCAATAGGATTTTCAGGTACTAATGGAAAAGTTGTCCACTGCTCTAGTACTGAGAGGGCCAAATTGGTCCTTACCTTTTCATATTTGTACAGATGCTTCAGATACGGCACTGGGAGTGGTCTTCAGAAAAAGGGAGGATAATTTTCCCTATGCTATTTATTTCGCCAAAAAAAATATTTCTCCCGCTGAATTAAATTATACTGTTACTGAAAAAGAACTATTAGCAGTTGTGCATGCTATAGGAAAATTTAGGCATTATATTATTGGTTATAAGACATTCGTCCATTCCGATCATTCTGCTGTAAGATTTTTAATGAATAAACCTATTACTAACGGGAGGATAACCGGATGATTTTTTCTTTTACAAGAATTCAATATAACTATAATTGATAGGCCTGGAAGGGATAAATTGGAAGCTGACTTCTTATCTTGTTTAAACATTGTGTAGGGAAGCATGCAAACGCCAGTGCCTCATTAATTTCTAGATGAAGCATTATTTGCCATTTCTACTAATACTCCTTGGTTCGCGGATGTCACCAATTATCTGGTATCAGGAAACAAACCTCAAAACATGTCGGCCTGGGAAAAGCATAATATAGTGCAGCGTAGTGCTAATTTCTCTTGGATCGAAGGGGATCTATTTTATACTAGGCTAAACTTGATTATGAGGTGGTTGTGCAGGAAGATGAAATGTATGATGTGCTGAGAGCCAGTCACAACAAGCCTTGTGGTGGCCATTTTTCGGATGAAAGGATTGTATACAAAGTTCTTCGCACTGGATGCTATTGGCCTACACTTTTTAAAGATGCCAAAAATTTGTTTTAAGTTGTGACGCTTGTCAATGGATGAGGAGACCCGTTGCCTCCGCTGAAATGCCTCTTCAACCAAAAATCTCCATTGAACCTTTTGAGAAGTGGGCATTGGACTTCATAGGGCCCATCTCCCCAATGTATAAGAAGAAAAAAAATATCTTGGTGTGCACTAACTACGTCATCAAGTGGGTGGAGGCTAAAGCATCGTATGCTACAGCTGAAAAGGTAGTAGTATAATTTTTGTTCGAGGACATCTTTAAAAGATTTGGTGTGCCTCGTGAAATCATCATAGACCAGGGTACACAATTTACATCAAAGTTGGTCAAGGCACTCATAGAGCAGTATCAAATTAAGCATCACAAATCAACTCCCTACCACTCCCAGGCTAACGAGAAAGTGGAGTCCACGAACAAAGTTTTAAAATCCATCCTCACAAAAGCTATTCAACTGCATCATATGGATTGGGCAGATAAGTTACTGGAGATACTATGGGTTTACAGGATCACTTGGAGAGATGTGACATGACATACACCTTACGAGTTAGTCTATGGTAAACAAGTGCTCTTTCCCATTGAGTTCCAAATAAAAACATTCAATACTATCACCCAATTGGGCATGAATCTAAATGAAGATCAAGAGCAGAGGCTGATGCAATTGAATGAACTTGATGACATCTGAAAAGATTCCTACCATAGAACTGCGTTGGTGTAGAACCAAAGAGCTCGATGGCACAACAAATTTATCAAGAAGAAAGTCTTTCGCCCAGGTGACTGGTCCTTTCTATATGATAGTAAGTTTAAGCATTTTAAAGGTAAATTTTCTACTAGATGGTTAGTAACATATGAAGTAAATGAAGTTTTTGATAATGGTTTAGTTCATATTTGTACTATCGATGATGATAAGACTTCTTTTGTAGTAAATGGTCATTGACTTAAATTTTATCACAAACCACTTTCACGTGATCAATTTTTGCAGGAAGTTACGAAAGGATCTAGGGTTGGAGCTCATTCATGAAAATGACCAACCCCTTGCTGGTTTAGTTGATTAATTTCTTTATATATATATATATATAAACTAGTGGTTTGTTATTTTTCATATCTACAGGAGGTTCTCCCCACAACCCATGTAGAATAAAGGAGGAATTCATCAGGAGCAAGTTTATTCCTTTATCCAGGCCTAGTGGATTACTGATGGAAAAGGAACCTTTGGAGTCTTCTTTGGAGGCCTTCATACTCTCTAAACATGAAGCTCTTGAGCATTGAATGATCTAGGGTCGCAAAATGATATGGACAAGTATTAGTCTAGGGATTCCTTGAGTATAGAATTGTTCTTTTCTGAGCTCAAGAAAATGTTTATGTAAAGGAAACCCCCTTGTTACGCAGTAATTTGTCACCGTTGGTCACCTTCCTTGTTACCCTTGCTTTCACACACTGGAGGACACATTCATGGACCTGTGACCAGTGACACAACTTAAAAACACTTGCATTGGATTCTCCTAAGTATGAACTTCAATATCCCTGAAGACACCTTTTGAAGATTAGCCCTAAAAAATGCCCTTTTTCCATTAGCACGGGTCCACAGTGTCTAACCCGCCAATGGCTCAGTTCCTCCAAAGAGGGCGCGCCCATGGACACGCTGTCATAGAACAAAGCCCGCACCACCCAAAATTGGTCATGATTTTTGGCCAGCGCGCACTGAAGTGTTTTTTCCTCCATTACTCATGCAGTTCTCTGGGGAAAAATCCCATGGAAGTGATCGAGTGTCGTCTTTTTCATCCATGAAAACCCAGTCCAAAGGCTATTCTGGGACAATGCCAAATCTTCAGTAAGTGTCCGGATACAATGAATACTTCCTCCTCCTCCATCTATAAATAACTGTCACCCTGCATTGAACCAGCTAGTTTTGAAGTTTTGCAAGAGCTAAGGTGAGCTAAGATTATGCTGGATTGATAGTGAGAGCTGAGAGAGAAGTTATGCTGCCGGAATATTGAGAGGGGAAGTCACTTTGCAAGGCATGTTTAGCTGTTGACCCAGTTGGAGGAGATTTCAGCGTCAAGCCTATTTGGTTGTAATTCTTCTCTTCTTTTATTGAATAATGAACGACTGTCATTATGGTTCCACTCACATATTCTTCTGATGATATTTGAGTTATATCCTGCTTGACTGATATATAATTGTATGATATTGGATTTTACGCTTGTGGTGGATTGTTCTTTGTTTGTGCAGGTGTCCATGCGTGGAACGTAAGGATAGTGACCGGCCAAAGCTAAAGGACAGGAGCGACGTTTCTTCCACGACGAATAGCGTTGGATTCCAGGTAGGTCTTTCTGATCAACCTTTAAATTATGCAATTAGGAACTTGCATGCAGCGTGTATGATTGTTGCTAGACCCCTGTCGGGCTAGTGGGATCGCCTCTGTCCGCAGAGGGCATTTACCGACTCAACAATTTGGCGACTCCACTAGGGAGTTGGTTGTTGATTGTGTTTGTATTGTTTGATTTGTAAATTGTGGACGGAGTCTGAAGAGCGGCCAGGTAGCCTTCAAAACACTTCTGCTATGCAGAAGTGAAGTAGATCAACGCCACTTCAGTCGATCTCTGGTTCAATTTACAAACTGGACAATCTCAATCTTGGCTTGCATGTCATTTTTCTCTCATTTATTTGTCTGAATAATTTTCTTGGTTAGAGTTCTTGCTATCTTTTTTACTTGCTGGCTCTGTCTAGATACTAGAAGCCAAGCCTGAGACCATCCGTTCTGTCTTTTTGCCTGGCAAACTCCGCTAGCGCGTTTTTTATTTGAACAGTAGCGCTAGTTGGCGCGTGTTGCTCTCAGACAAATCACACCAATCTCTATTTAGCGCGAGTTGCAGACTTACAGTCGCGCCGCACTGGTTAAGTTTTTTTAATAAGCTTGTTTGCCAGTCTCTTAAGCTTGGGTCTGTGTCTTTCTGCTCTTTTTATACCTCCTGGAAGTCTGTTGGGCTGTTCTTTGGCTGGTGGCTTTTCCCATCCTTTAGTTGTTTGCCTTTGTCCATCGATTTTACATCTTGGCCTTTGTGGTTTTGTGTTATCGAGCCTTCTGTTGGATTGATGATTTACAGATCCGGTCATTTTATTGATTGATTTCCATATTCTTCTGGTGGTTATATGAGTTTTACATTTCATGCCGCAAGTGTCTCGCTTTTAGCTTGCTTGTTTTACCTGACTTCATTGTGACTTAGCTTACATAGTTCTTTGAAGATTTTGGTTTTTCTTTGCTTTGCTGGGTTATTGTTTATGTTTCAGATCCGGTTATAGATTCTTTGGAATGCATTATCTGATTGTGAATATCTCTTAAAATCCCTTAAGTGCATTATCATATTCTTTTTAAAAGAAAAGAAAAAGATTTTTTGCTTTTCATCAATTAGCATGTTATGTTAATTTTTTGCTTTTAAAAAAGAAAAAAGAAAAGATTTTTCCTTTCTTGTTATTAGCTGCATTAGAACTTTTGGGATCGTTTTGTTTGTGCGAACCTCTTAACTCTTCTGTAGCTAGATTTCATCCAAACGAAACGAATACAATTCTTGCATGTAGTGGCATTTAGGACATTTCGAGAGATTACATATGCTAAGACCAGAAACTGAGACTTAATCGAAGATGAACAATAAAATTAATTCAATAAACCTAACAATGCATTGAAACTTAACGCTCACATTCTAGAGGTCTAGGCTAGAGACGTGTTCCGGCGTCGTTAAGCCTGGTAGTTTATCGTTGAGTGGTTGGGTGATTCCTCCACGGTGAAACGATAGGTGCCAGTACAGACTGTGCTCCCACGTACCGTCGAGTATAAATTGGGAGACCCCTATAGGCTTGCAACCTTTGATCCATAGGAAGCCGAGTCTGCCACCCTACAAACCATAATGCACTGAACACAGCATTCGGGAAGATTGACTGCAGTACGGGAAGTCCTTGGTGATCTTCTGATCGCTAAGGTGTATAAGCAGTTTTACGGTTCGTTTGGCACACCCTCTTACCTAGATTTCCAGAGTAGTCAGCTTTTGATCCTTTTCAGACTATCTAACAGAAAAGGTGTAAGTGAGCAGCTTGTCACTTCGTGCTCATTAAACAATCGAAGGAGACTAGAGTCATCTTTTCGTCCTTTTCTCGACTCTTTAAAGATGAAAAGGTCAAGTCAAGTGTCATAATAATTTATCTGGCCACGATCACATTACCCAGTTAGATCTTGAGTGCGCTAGCTTGAGTAGGATTTCGTCTTAATATGGCAAGTTTTCCAGGATTCATCAACCTAAGTTCCCCACCTGATGGGAATGCGGGTCGTTTCCCTTCTCCTGGAAATGCTGGTGCCCTTTATATGGCAACACTAACCCTCCCAGGGTTAACTGTCGGGTTACCAGTTTGGCTATTTTCAAACTCTGTGGTCCCTATTGTGTCGGCTGATACTACATCAGTCCCTCCGCCTGCTCAACATCCTGTTGAACTGAAGGTGGACCCCACCCCTTCGACACCTACTTCAACATCTCCCTCTTCGCCTGGTGAAAGTACCCAGGTAGCTAACAAGAAGAAGAAGAAGACAAAGAAGAAGAAGTCAAACAAGGGAACGGTCACAAACACAATAACAACTACAAGCACAACTGTTGTTCCACCACGGACAACAGAAGACGGACTCCTTCCCACTCCTCCACACAAGGTTAAGTTTCCTTGCAGATTATGCAAGGAAAACCATCTTCTTCGTGATTGTCCTGGCATTCCCAGGATCTTAAGAATATGGTCTCGCGATCCAGCCCGTCCCTCATCATCCACTGACACTCACGGCGATGCTACCTCCGTAGTTGGGAATACTAAGGGAAAAGGGAAGATTCGATTCCCTTGCAAACTTTGTGAAGGAAATCATTCCTTCACCTTTGCCCACTCATGGACAAAGCCTTCCTCTGTGTTGGAAAGTCTTGCAGTTTCCTCAACCCCAACTCCCCGCTGGATCATCAGCGTCTTTCTGTAACTTCATATTGTCCTTTCCTGGACCACAAGGTGGTTACATACCTCTGTTCGTCTCCTCTTCCATGCAAACCTGCTCACCCAGCCCTGTTCCCGAATCAACCATTGGTCGGCGATCGTGTCAGTTCGAGTTTACCACCAGTTGACCAACCTGTTCTAGACGACAGTCATAAACAGGTTCTTCATGTCTCATTAGATTCTCCTGAGTCTGACAACGATCCTCTTATCCTTGTTGACTCAGAGGGTCCTTCTTCGGCTGCGTTCGAGCAAGGGGTCAATCATACGATTCCCCCACCAAGAAATTCAGCTATCTCCTTTGATTAGAGTCACCTGACCACTTACCGCCTTCCATCCCATGTACCTTTCTAGATTACTGTGCATGCCTATGACATGGCCCTACCTGGCACCGTTTTGGATGAAGGTGCGTCGGTCAGTCTCATGTCGTATACTACTTGGCGAGCTCTCGGTTCCCCGCCGCTTAGGCCGGTCATGCATACTCTGTTGGCTTTTGACGGAAGAGCATGTCCATCTCTAGGAGTCCTCCCACAGCTCCCTATTACTCTAGGAGGAAAAACCGTCTATATAGACGTAATGGTTATCCAAAGTGCTCTCGGTAACAATTTTCTCCTTGGTCGTGACTATATTTACGCCATGGGGGCTATCGTTTCTTCGCTTTTCCATGTGGTCTGCTTTCCACACAATGGAAGGATTGTCACTATTGACCAATTATCATTCTTTAGCCCCCCTCTGCCATTGTCACCTCCTCCCAGTTCTCATCCGCCAGTTGTCTCTACCTCCCCGCAGGTCAACTATGTGAGTACCTCTCCCACGCCTCTATCCAGCACTACCGACATCGTCAATAGTGCTTTGGGGGCATTGGATCCCAGTTTCCACGGCTTTGATCTCCCATCGAGAGCACCACTCCTAGAAGCCCCAGCTTCCTCTTCATTATGATGAAGACCGAGCGGAGCATAGTTTTCCCTCTGTCAAGCTCCCTAAAAAATGAAACAAGGTATCTCGAGGATAGTTTTGATCTTGTGGCAACCTCGTTAAAAAATGAAACATGATTGGTCGGAGCATAGTTCATCCTCCTATGTCAAGCTCCTTAAAAAATGAACGGTCCAGTCGAAGAAGAAGCAAAGCCCTGTTTGTGCATCAGACTTTGATTCACTCCAATGGTTTCCATTCTGACGAGAAGAGGCCGTCGAATACAAGCTCGAACAGAGTGTCGAGCATAGTTCCTGATCTTGTGTCAAACTCGTTAAACAATGAAACAAGTGTCGAGCATAGTTCCTGATCTTGTGTCAAGCTCGTTAAACAATGAAACAAGTATCGAGGATAGTTTTGATAATGTCGAAACCTCGTTAAAAAATGAAAATGATTAGTCGAGCATAGTTCATATCCATTATGTCAACCTCGTTAAAACAATGAACCGTGTGTTCGTGTTTTTCGGACACATAACCATTTAGTCAACCTTCAACCCATTTTCAACGGACTGAAGCTTGGGGGGCATATACCTCGGATTGATACCTCGGATTGATACACAATGTTTGGGGGCATGCCCGTTTCACTTCCCATCAAGCATAGTTTGCATGTATGCCACGTGCTTTTAAGCTTGTATAAAAAATAAAATTTTGTATAAACGATAAAATATATGCGTGTAAATACATTCCAATGGGTCGTTTCTTATGCACTAGATACATTAGATTACATATGTGTCCAACAGTCGCATGGCATATAAAACACATAGTCACATGTACAAGATCCATCTAGGAGTAAACATAAGCATATAAACATACAAAAACACATGGGTCACATGTTATGCAACTGATACATTTGCATAGCATAATTAAAACATCATCACATGTACAAGATCCATCCAAAAAATCCATATGTATATATATATACGTGAGTCAAAGTGTTTGCGCCCCGCGCGTTACAAAAAATAATACATGTCAAAAGTCTATACAGCCGCTGACAGCGTACTCCTCAAAAATGTACAAAAATGAAACCTAGATGTCTAAGCACGGTTATGCTCGTGATAGCATGTCACTGCTCGTACCAAACGTCTCAACAGACGATGAACATGAGTAGACACCCCCACCGTATGCCTCTGATAAGCTCTAGGCACATCTGCCAACCTGCCGTAGTCTAGGATACCTCGAGTTAGTGCCTCAAGGTTCTGCACAAGATCATCCTCTCCCTCTATCTGAGGGTCTACTGCGGGTTGCGCTCTACGCACATTATGGGGCACGTCAGCTGGTCGCTCAGCGCCAACATCTGTATACACATATAGACGCTGTTAGAAAATAGACATGTATTAACAAAAAAAAAATTAATACATAAAAAACATTAATAAACACAGATTTCTTACCCAGCTCCTCATCCCAATCCTCTCCATCAAGTAGAGGGAGATCGGGATCTCCGGTGAAATCCGTGCCCGCATAGGGCCAGTCCTCAATGACTATCATCTGATGTCGGAGCCAAATGAAGAACTCGGGCTTCCAGGACATCTGTTGGCCCCCTCCTCCTCTGGGCATAAGTTCTGCCCATCGATGCAACCTCGGCTCCCTCAGCACTGGATCTGCTACTATCCCTCCAGGTACCCGAAAAATCGGCAACCGCTCTAGAAAGAAGGTCACAGGATTGACCCATACCCAAACTGTTTTTTTCCATCCCGCTTACATTTGGTAAGCTATCGTTTGATATTGGTCGTCACCGCTGAAGCCCAATCAAACACTGTAGGATGGAGACACTCGGTGGCCAACAGCAAGTGATTCTTGCTGGCCTCATGGGGTGCCTGTATACCTGCTGCTCGGGTAATGGTAAACAAGATGATTCGCAGAACCAAGCTGGGAATCGTGTTGATATCTATTTTCCTGCTATTCACACCAAAACTTGCATCAGGACATATTCTATCTTTCACCTCCTCGATCTTCTCTGCAGAAGGTCGACTGCCTGTCAGAATGGGACGCACACCCCGTCGTGATAAACCTGTAATAAAATAGACATCGGAAACATCCAATTCCAATGTCTGGTCCTTCAGGCGGAACACCTGATCCTCTATATCCCAAGCGTCTACTATGAAACGTAGTAGCTCAGGTTGTGCACGTAGGTAGAAGGTGTGAAAGAATTTCTTGAGCCCGCAGTCTCTCAATGCAGTCATACAATCATCATCTGCCAAAGCTAGGGCATCAACTTCGTTGTGCTCTCGTTCTTTCCATTCTACCACCATTTTTGGTAAAATCCTGCAAACAAAGGACAAATTTCAATCATTAGATAAATATTGAGATATAATTTGAAAGAAATTTGCAACTTTAACGGTCCAATTTGGAAAAAATTGAGATCGCGCCATTGGCGCGACTGTTTCTAAAACAGTCACGCTAATGGCGCGGCCTCTATAGGAAATTCCCGCCATTGGCGCGGTCCCGTGCCGGAAACCCGCGCCAATGGCGCGGACCTAAAAATTTTTAAATCCTCTTGCAGGAACCTAAAATGTGGATGAAAACTAGAAAAAATGGAATGAAAATGAAGCTTAGGATGAGGCCTCTTACCTGTTGCAAACGGCGACTCGAACTGTGTCTTGGATTGGTCACAATCAGCAGGTGAATTTTGCACTAGAAACCCTCCGACAGTGAACTCATAAGGTAAAAAGTGAAAAGTAAATTTGTTTTTTACTTTTTACTATTTATAGCACTATTTTAGCCCAAGAATACATTAGAAGTGTTAATTTTAAGTATTTTTAGGGTATTTTCGTGTCGAAATAGGCTTTACGCTGTTGGTCGATTGATGACAGGGTCTGGTGCAGTTCAAACGAGCGTCTTTTTAACTTTTTCAAGCTCGGAAAAACACAAGAAAATGTTACTTATGGTCCGCTTTCAGCTCTTTTCCTGACCTTTTAAAGCGGAAAAGATCGCCGAGTTGTCCCTCTTGGATCGTTAAACGGTTACTAAGGGGCGGTCATTTTACGTCTTTTATTTCGACCGTTAAAATATAAAAAGCATTACCGGGTTTTTTGTCGTCAAACTCGTTTAGTGGTTACGAAACGACGTGATTTTGATCCCTTTTCCTAACTTTTTCAAGTCCGAAATCCACTATTCATGAAAAATACTCCTCGGTCCGTAATGATCGGACGGTTCTTTTCGGGTTATCATTTTACCACTTTTTCAAGACCCGAGAGACCAAACTCTACAAAAAAGGACTTCTGGATTTTTTCTTTTCCGTGTCTTTTTCAAACTCTCTAAAATGAAAAAGACTCCGAGTTTTGCCTATGTTCGGACTAGTTAAACCCTGACGACATTGGACTCATCATTAGACGAACTTGAGCTTCCTCCTCCTGGGCTCGTTAACACTTTTAACTAGGTTGGATTCGACCGAAGGTCGAACTTACACCACAAGCATATGCTATCCCCCTCAAGCTTGTTAAAAATAATCGGGGTACTCGCCAGAAATGGCGGGGGAAAAAGAAAATTTTGGGACCGTAATTATAGTCGTGTCGGCAGTATGTCGCTCTTGAACATGCCACTTTTCTGCTTTCGTGTCAGGGTGGGGATATCTCACTTAATTTTCACTTGCCTCCGTGGGTTCGGGTGATCCTATTTGACCTCTCATTTGCTCATTGCCACATCATCATGACCTCTGATCCATTGACGTCAAATACTGCCAACTCCACTATCGTGCCGCCGATATGTTCAAAGAGAAGTTGACCTCTGAAAGGAACCGCCTCCGCTTGATAGTTCATAAATCTTACTTCACAACATTGTCTCTTCCCGTCTCGTGTCGATGATGTGGGAAACATTATGGCCCACCTTCGACGAAGATCACTTCCTGTCGACTTCAG
>APFE030842937.1:0-10781 GCA_000404065.3 Pinus taeda | reverse complement strand
TCAGAAATAGATTTATACTTATCTGGATCTATGGTATTTTACATGGAATATTGGAATATGTGTGAGTGTATTGGACAATGATAAAGACTAATCTAAAAAAAAATTATATACATTGGGATCTATGGAAATTTACATGGCATATTGGAATACATGCTAATGTATTGGACAATGATAAAGACTCCACAACATGGACCTTTACCCGAAGGAGCATTCTATGAGGGAACACTCGGTTCATGACATATTATCTCACAATAGATTCATATACATTGGGATATAAGCATTTTTACATGGAATTATATTGGAGTATGTGTCAATGTATTGGAAAATGATAGATACTCCACATCATGGGCTTTTGAGCCAAGTAGAATTATTGGCGAGCACACTTGTGTTCATCCAAATATCCTCTTACATGCAAGGGTTACTTAATCTTGTTGACCACTCATACCGAGTTGTTGGACTCAACTATGAGGTTGTTATATGTTATTATAAATCAGTTCGTTGTTAAGTTTATAAATTTTGGACCCAAAAATTATTTTGGCAAACTTTCTGGGCGAATATAGACTAAACACTTGTGATTGTAAGGAATAGTTGCAAGATTAGCATCATGATTTTACACAATTTAAACCCATATGCAAAAATTCCTTCCAAAATGTAAAATATCTATACTTATCAAATTGGTTATGTTCACTTGGACCAAGTTGTTGATGTACTTATTGTCTTCTTTGACTACATATTCATCTAATAGACTCACTTATTGCACCACATATGCCCATATGGCTAGTTGTGATTTATTTCATACTAGTGTATATTTGTAGGTGATGGTAAGTGCCCCAGATCAAAACACGTTGAACTATTCTTCTATTGTTGAATTTTAAATCTGTGTAATGACTAGTTTTGTGAACATCAAGCATAAAAACAAATTCTATAAGTGGATTCAGAGATTTTGAATGCTATATAAATATGTATATTTGAATGAAGGTTCAGTTTATACAAATTGTAAATGAGTGAGATTGGAAACATGGATTTTATGGGCTCAACTAGAATGTTTTGAGTTCATAGTGACAATAAGTAGTGGAAGTTTTGTAACAAGGGTTGTGGAGTTTGAGGAAGGTATTGAGTGTTGATAACATTAACAATGTGCAAGCAATACGTTTTCATTACATAGTCAATCTAATTAGTCTTCCATGACCACACCTTTGTGTAGTTACACTTTATTCATGAGAGCTTAATTTCTCAAGATGTTTTTTCAAATATTTTTAGAGCACCTCTTATATCTCCCCATGGTTTGACTACGATGTCCATATTGAAGTTGTATGGGTACATGGTATTTAAACAGAGGTGCCTTATTTATATAAGGAGTGTTCCCTTTTATTTGTAACTATTTGGAGTTGGAGAATAAGATAAAATCAAGCGAAGAGATATCAATGAATTAATGACTGCCATGGAAAATCACCTGAACAATAAGAGGCAAAGAGAAGATAGTAAAGGAGATCATGATCAGATAATGGTTAGAGATTTAAAGCATATGGAAGAAAATGGATACCGTGAGGCCATGGAAAACACCAAAATGTAGAAGGAAAATAATAAAGAAGATCACTATCAAACAATGGCAGGAAGTTTACAGCAGAGAAGAGAAAATAGACAACAACAGGTAATGGAAAACACTAAGAGGCATGGGGAAGAAAATTGAACAAATCATATATTATGGGCACCACTAGGCATAGTTATGAGCGTAATGGATTTAAGAAGTGAGGTCCAACCTCATGAATGCCAACAAAAAGGGATAATGGTAAGGGATTAATCCTCTTTTAATAGCTTTGATCTCCTCCATGACTGAGAGTTGGGTAGCAATAAAAAAAGCCACCAAATATTTTTCAAGAGTATCATGTAGCTGCATTCACTAATGGATTAGATAATACAAAAGAAGTGGTGATAACACATAGCATGCTATGTGTTATTCATACAACTAGGAATGGTGCTTGTATAGTTTCGTCAAGTCTAAATTTAGATTATTGGTAATGATGGCCAGCCCCTTGTGAACCAGTGTCTACATTTAAAAAATGACAATGATGTCGATCACATTATGAGCGAGCTACCATGGAAATCTTGTTTTTACCTTTATAACCCGCATAATCAGTCTTTGATGATGGTTACTGAGCCTTGATAAAGGATTATACACATTCAAATTGAATTCATAAAAAAATGGAGCTACAACCCATGAAGAGTTGTTCTAGGTTGAGTCCCTAATATCTAATTGGGAATTTGATATTCAAAATTGTAGGGGCATGACTTATAGTCTATCAAAAGGGATGTTCAAGGTCTTTGAATTGAAAATGTAAACTCACTTGTTTGCAATGGCACAACCAGATAGCAATTTAACATCAGATCTGAGTAGACTTTACATTATGAAGTCCACGAAATACTAAAAGGTTAAGAGAAAATCCACTTTGTTCATGATTTATTCCAAAAGTGATGGAATTTTTCGTAACAAATTTTTCCTCAAAGAGGGTTGTGCAAATTTTGTGGTACTATGTGGCTATGATAGAATGGATGTGCAACTAGGAGTAATGGGGCAAGTGGAAGTAATGGATATTAGCAGTCAAATTCCTGTTTGCATAAGGAAAACAAAAATTTGTGCAACATTGTAGCTGTATTACATACATAAAGATTTCATGCTCATTTGCTAGGAATGTTCTAGCCATAGAGTTAATGTTTTCAATTTAGAAGGAGAAATTTCAGTGAGACTTGAAGACCACGCAATATTTTTTCATACCTTTTCTCGTGGATCTTACACTAAAAAATTATTGAGAAGACATAGTTTCCATGACTAGAGTTGACTTATGGCATCATAGATTTTGCCATATTAACTTCAATGATGTGTTGTTATTATAGAAAATAATTATGGTCAAAGGCCTTCCTATTTTAAAGCCTGTCTGTATTCATTGTGATGCAGGAGCATGAGGCTTAAAGACAAAAGGCTTCATTTTATTCCAAAAATCCAAAAACAGTATACAAGCAAAGGAGTGGGATCCTTTAGCTATCAATTTACAAAGTTTTCTAGATAGGAATTAAGTTAGAATATAGTTATTGAGTAATTTTGTAATTAATACAAGTAGTTCAGACTTAGTTGAATTTCTTGAGGAGAATATCAAGAAATTTAGGTCATTATCTAGGATTAGATAGATTTGATCCATAGATTGAGGATCATATTGTTGGATGTAAAGTATTTATGTAAGTTTTGAACAATTGTAAGAGGATTTGGCTAGATTTGAATTAGACTGGAAAAGGATTGAAATACTTCTGTACCTCTGTGTATTCTTTCATAATTTGTCAACCTCGGAGGGTGGAGTTCCTTCGAAATATCATTGTGGATTGTTACTTTTCATTTGGTCGGTAGAATTAGAATTCTATATGAACTCGTGTTATTGCGTTTAAGTTCCTCACTCACTGTGTATTAAAATAAATTGAATATTTTAGAAGTACAGTGTTTTAGGTTAGATAAATTTTGAATTCCTTAGTGAAGTGCTAAACCTAGCAGAAGAACTAAAGTCATAGCGGAAGGAGGAAAATATCGGATAAATTTTGAATACACTAGAGAAGCCTAGAGCCATCTAATTGACAAAATCGTTAGATCAATGGTAGTTGCGTGAAAGTCAGGGTCGAGGTTTAATCCAAAACTAGACGTGATATTTTATTAAACTAGATCAATAGTACATGTGATTTTTGTCATCCAATTAGAGGAGAGAGATCTAGTGGATATCACGTGGAAAAGTTGACGAGGGTTAATAAAATTTTCGGACTCGATGAGAAATTCAAGTGTCGCTTAATTCCATTCTAGTTCGGACAATTGTAGTCATTTGATGGGGAGGTCATGATCCAATAGTGGTCACGTAATAAAGGTCTACGAAGTTTCATTCAGATTCCTAACCCAAGGAACTTTATCAACAGAAACGTTGTTTTCTCTTAGTTCTGATAAGTGGAGTTTCTACTAAGTTTTGGGTAATATTAGAATTTCGGTTGTTTTTAGACAAATAGTTAAATTTGGAGGTGGATGGCTGAAACTCCAAGGGAATTTGGAGAAGAAATTCCACGTGCACTTGAGGAGATCATTTCAAGATTTGAACGATTATCCATTACACCTACACCTAGGCCACCAGTTGTGGTATTAGAGGAGCTTATTGACATTGAACAAGATCTCAAGGATTAGAAAAAGAAATCCAATATGGCCTTCAAAGTTCGAGGAAGAGGTGGTGGTTGAAGAAGTGAAAGACCAATTGCAAATTTTGAAGTGTTGGAAGCTATGCAACAGATGCAGGCTAAATTAGAAGCAACGTAAATGGAAAGAGATACAGATGATCGAGACGTTAGTGAACATGACGTTGAAGCTGCAGAACAAGAGGAACCTACAGATGTAACTCCTGAGATGAGATTCTTTAAGTCAGTATTGACGTCTGCAACTAAGCCCAGACTGGAAGTTTCAATTTATATAGGAAGCTTAAGCCATGAGGAATTGATAGATTTGATAAGTGACATGGAGAAATTCTTCGATTATGAAGAAACAAAAGAGGGAAAAAAAAGTGAAGTTTGTTGTCACCAAATTGAAAGAAGATGCAACACTTTGGTGGGATGGAGTGTAGGTAGAAGGAAGAAGACTTGGCAAACCACCAATTAAGAACTGGAATAGGATGGTGGAAAAATTGAAAAGTAATTTTTTGCCAAGTGATTATGAGCATACATTATTTAGACAAATGCAAAATCTTAGACAGAGGTCTATGACAGTAAAGGAATACATAGAGGAATTCTACAAAGTAAGCATAAGAGCAGGACAAATCCATGATACATATGAGAAGGTTGCAAGATATGTAAATGGACTCAGAATGGAGATCCAATATGAGATAAGTGTACTGTCTCCTAAAATAGTAGAAGAGGCCTATGAGATAGTATTGAAGGTTGAAGAAAAACTCATGAGGAAGCAATCTACCAAGAATAGAGGTAATTTCCGAGGAAGGGGAATTCAAGGTGGTAGAGAGAGATCTACAATAGCTAGATATGGAGCTAGCAATAGCTCAAGTCAACATGCCACCATACGAGGTGATGCAAGTGGCAGAGGGAGTTTTTCTAGAGGAAGAGGACATAGAGGCAAAGGAAGAGAAGTCAGATGTTACAGATGTAACAAGCTGGGACACAGAGCTTATGAGTGACCCGAAAACATACGAATGAATCATAGGAAAAGAATTGTTGTTAAGACTGAAGAGGAAACAACACAGATAATAGAAGAAGAAAATGTACCAAAGAAAGTGGAGCCTTTGGCATTTAACAAAGTTTTACTAAAGCAAGCTAAGGAAATTATTGAACCAACACAAAGAAAGACCTTATTCAGGACTCTGTGCAATGTTCCAGGGAAGTATTGTCAGATGATAATTGATAGTGGTAGTACATATAATTTAGTTTCAACAGAAGTGGTGGAGAAGTTGAATTTTAAAAACCAAGAAACACCAAACACCTTACAAGGTGTCATGGCTTCAAAAGGGATATCAGTTAATAGTGAATGAGCAATGTGAAGTTGAGTTGCAGTTGGAAAAATACAGAGACAAAATTCTGTGTGATGTGATGCATGTGGATGTGTGTCAAATATTGTTGGGAAGATCTTGATAGGATGAGAAAGGAGCTATGCATGATGGAAAGAGGAAAACATACAAATTTAGCAAAAATGGTGTTAATCATACATTGGTGCCTATGGAAGAAGGATATGCATCAAGGAAACCTGATCCAAAGACCCTTTTGCTGAGTGGAAAGGAGTACTTGCAGCAAATTGAAGAGGATGAGGTAAATTTTGCGTTGATTTGCAAGCCTGAGGTAATAATTAATTCCACAAAAGTTTTTGATTTACCAATTGAAATTCAAGAGATACTAGACAAATGTTGTGATATCATTGTAGATGATTTGCCTAATGAATTACCACCCATTAGAAAAATCATTCATCACATAGATTTGATTCCAGGAGAAAATCTATCTAATAAAGCAGCTTACACGATGACCCCCATAGAGTATGAAGAAATCAGGAAATAGGTTCAGGAACTGTTAGACAAGGGACTGGTTGGAGAGAGTTTGAGTCTTTGTGCAGTGCCAAAAGTGTTGAGCCCAAAGAAATATGGAGGCTCGAGAATATGCAGTGATTCAAAAAAATCAATAATATAACAATCATGTACACATTTCCTTTCCCTAGAATTGAAGATTTGATGGATTGTTTGAGTGGGGCTAAATATTTTACAAAGTTAGACTTAAAAAGTGGTTATCATCAAATCAGAATTATAGAGGGAGATGAGTGGAAAATTGCTTTTAAGACCGATGAAGTATTGTATGAATGGATAGTAATGCATTTTGGGTTGTAAAATACTCCTAGTACATTTATGAGGCTCATGAATGAAGTTTTGAAAGAATTTATTGGTAAATTTGTAATAGTATATCTTGACAATATATTAGTTTACAGTAAATCAAAAGAGGAACATGTGAGAAATCTAAATTATGTCTTACATAAGCTACAACAAGAGAAGTTATTGTTAAATTTAAAGAAATGTTCATTCATGAAAGAGGAGTTGGTGTATTTGGGTTTTTTTTGTTTCTGCTGATGGGTTAAGGATGGATCGAGAGAAGATCAAGGTTATCATGAAATGGAATTAACCAAAAAGTGTCTTTGAGGTAAGAATTTTCATGGTCTTGCTCGCTTTTATAGGAAATTCATAAGGAGTTTTAGTAAGATCAATGCTTGAATTATTGACACTATAAGGAAGGACAGACAACCATTTACATGGACTATTGAAGCAGAAATGAACTTCAAGCTCTTGAAGAGGAAAATTACTGAGAAACCTATTTTTACTTTCCTTGGTTTTAATAAACCTTTTCAAGTGAAGTATGATGCTTGTGGATAAGCCATTGGAGCTGTTTTAAATCAGGAAGATATACCTGTAGCGTATTTTAGTGAAAAGTTGAATGATTCAAAGAAGAAATATTCTTCTTATGATAAGGAGTTTTATGCAGTAGTGCAGTCTTTGAAGAAGTAGAGACATTATTTGATGTCTAAAGAGTTCATATTGTATTGAGATAACCAAGCCTTGCAGTACATTATGCAACAACCAAAGCTTAACCAAAAGCATGCAAAATGAGAAAAATACATTCAAGGTATTCATTTTGTGTTAAAACACATAACTGGTCAATCAAACAAAGTAGCATATGCCTTAAGTAGGAAAAGTATGTTAGTGCAATAAAGTCAAATTGAAGTGTTGGGTTTTGATTTTCTTAAAGAATTATATGACAAATATCTAGATTTTAAAGAGGCATTTGAAGTTTGCAGAAACCTTGTTTTGTTAGATAGAAGCAAGTGGCTAGATTATTTCTTGCAAGTGGGGATATTAATTAAAAGGAATCAACTATGCATACCAAATTGTTCTATGAGAGAAAATTTTATCAAGGAGAAACATAGTGGTGGACTTGGAGGACATTTTGGTGCACACAAGACTTATGAGCAATTGAACTGGCTTTATTTTTGGCTGAAGATGAGAGCTGAAGTGGAAAAGTATGTGAAGAATTGTAAAGTGTGTTAGTATGCAAAAGGAAGGAGCCAAAACACACGTTTGTATGTTCCACTACCTATTCCAGATATGCCTTAGGATATGGTAAGTATGGATTTTTTTTTGGGTTTACCAAAAAATCAAAGGGGACATGATTCAATTTATGTAGTAGTTGACAGATTTTCAAAAATGGCAAATTTTACTCCATGTAATAAAATGAGTGGTGCTACTCATGTTCCTAACTTGTTTTTTAAGGAGATTGTAAGGTTGCATGGGTTATCAAAGAGCATTGTTTAAGACAGAGATACCATATTTGTTGGACATTACTGGAGGACCTTGTGGAGGAAACTTGGTACCAAACTAATTTTTAGTTCTGCATATTATCCTCATACTCATGGACAAACTGAAGTTGTGAACAGAATCTTGGGTAATCTTTTGAGAAGTCTTGCAGGTGAACATCCAAAATAGTGGGATCAAGTATTGGCATAGGCTGAATATGCTTATAACGACTCTCCCAAGAGGAGTACATGGTAGAGTCCATTCCATATAGCTTATGGAATGCACCCAAGTAGAGTATTTGAATTGAGAGATTTTCTGAAATGAGGAATGCTCAAGGAGAAGACTTTGCTTCAGAGATTCAAGCAGTAGATGAACAAGTAAAACAACAGCTATAGGACAATAACATAAAGTACATGAATAGAGCAGAATTGAAGAAAAGGAAAATAAATTTTGAGGTTGGATATTTGGTTTTGGCACATTTAAGGAAAGAAGGATTTCTAGAAAGGGAGTATAACAAATTAAAATTCAAGAAGATTGGACCATGTAGATTTTTAAGGAAATATTCAGCAAATGCATATGAAATTGAATGACCCCCTAGAATTGGAATATTCGCAATTTTCAATATTGTTGATTTGTACATGTATGAAAAGGGAGATGGAGACAACACAATAGAAGACACGGAAGAACAAGAGGTGGATTTGGTAAAGCAATTACTTATAGCAAAGGCATTGGAACCACATAAAATATTGGAAAAGGGAGTGTTTACGAAAACAAGGGAACATGAGTATTTTCAGTACTTGGTCAAGTGGAAGGTTCAACCAATTGTTGACGCTACCTAAGTAACATAAACCATGTTACAGAAGTTGGGACGTTCTATAGAAGAGCTCATAGATAGGAGCCCATGAAGAATTTTGTCCTCAGGAGCCTCATGCAGGAGCACGAGGCTTAAAGAAAAAATGCTTCATTTTATTCCAGAAATCCAAAAACAGTTTACAAGCAAAGGAGTGGGATCCTTTAGCTATCAATTTACAAAGATTTCTAGATAGGAATTAAGTTAAAATTTAGTTATTGAGTGATTTTGTAATTAATCCTAGTTTAGACTTAGTTGCGTTTCTCAAGGAGAATATCAAGCAATTTAGGTAATTATCTAGGATTAGATAGATTCGATCCATAGATTGAGGATCAGATTGTTGGATGTAAAGTATTTATGTAAGTTTTGAACAATTGTAAGAGGATTTGGCTGGATTTTAATTAGACTCTAAAAGGATTGAAATACTTTTGTATCTCTGTGTAGAATTAGAATTATATGTGAACTGGTGTTATTGTGTTTAAGTTCCTCACTCACTGTGTGTTAAGATAAATTGAATAATTTCGAAGTACAATGTTTTAGGTTAGCTAAATTTTGAATTCCTTAATGAAGAGCTAAACCTCGCGGAAGCACTAAAGTCATAGTGGAAGGAGGAAAAGATCAGATAAATTTTGAATACACGAGAGAAGCCTAGAGCTGTCCTATTAACAGAACCGCTAGATCAATAGTAGTTGCGTGCAAGTTAGGGTCGAGTTTTAACCCAAATTGGACTCGATATTTTATTAAACTAGGTTAATAGTACAGTTGATTTGGGTCATTTTATTAGATCATCTACATATAAAGAAATCAAAATAATCATTCCCTCCTTTGATTTCTTTATATGTAGATGATCTAATCATTATAGGGAATGTTGATAATCTCATTAAAGAAATAAAGGAGCACATGTCACAAGTCTTTGAGATGAAATAACATGGAGAGTTACATTACTCTTTGGGTCTTGAAGTTGTAGAGCCTCTATTCTACACCTACTTATCTACCATTTTCCTTAATCTTTCCTTATCTTTCCTTCACTTTTGCCTCATTTTCACCATAAAATCACCCAGATCATTACATTAGGTGTTATTAAGCATGATCAAGCAATTTTTGCTAATGGATGACTATTTGTTTAGATTTTGACTTACTTGCAGGAATCCCGCAGCTATCTGATGATCCTGCAGCTATCTGAAGATCCTGCAGCCTTTTTGTTAACCGCAATGTTCCACGTGCGGTTGCCAATGAGCCACATGGGCAAGTTTAGGTGTCAACGTCCGAGGTTCTGCCCATTTCCAGCCATCCACGTCATCTTTATCCACGGTCAAAGCTGGGCAAGTCACGGTCAACTCAAGGCTGTTTAACGGTGATTGTGAGCTGCTTGGTCACGTCATCTTAAACGATGATTTGTCCACGTTCTACAGATGGCAGGGGACATGATCTAACATGGGATTCATTACCCATGACGACAGAACCACTAAACTCATCCACGCAGCCGTATGAAGTGTCAAGGAACCATAAACATGCATAACAGTTTGTTGCTTTTCAGTTAAGCAGTTGCACGAATAGGCTATCTTAGAAGTCTCTATAAATAGCTGCGTCTATGTACGCTCATTAGACTTTTATCAGTTGTAATTTTATAAACCTGTGTTACATTTAAGAGCATTGTGAACTCTGTGTTTTAGTGCTATCCTAGCACTCTATTTTGTACATTTTCTGCAAATGAAGGAATAGACATAGCACTGTTTTGAAGTTTCCAGATCTTTTAGTTTTCTTGTGGTTGAATGGACAGAGGGCCCCTGCTCATTTCTGCCACTGTAAAGTATTTTATGTGCAGTATCTCTTTATTTACTTATTCATTTCCTTAAGCATGTATAGTTTCTTTTACTTGTTTTCCTTTCTTTCAAGCTGATCAGTGTTATTTCTTTGCAGGTTTCTTTTAGCCCGGGATTTATTTTCATGTGTGTGTATTTGCTTTAATGTCTAATGGTAGTTGCAGTTGGCTTATTCATTATGTTGCCCTCTTTACTCTGTTTTTCTAGACTAGTTTTAGTATAGTTTTGCAAGTTGGATGCTAACTAATTTATGCTCTCTTT